>VZTR01025310.1:0-13979 GCA_013400775.1 Chaetops frenatus
CTAATTAATTTATTAGGTATTGCTAGAAATTTGAATAAACACTCCTCATTTAGTTGTGGTTGGTATTTGCAGACTGGTGCCCACCACAAACTGACTCCTGAGTGTAAACTGATATCCAGCTTATAGTAAAAAGTAATAATTTGTTCACTAAATCATGGCCTAAATAAGAAACAAGTGTTGAGGTAAAGGAAAAACAACACCAAGAAATGTAGGCTGAAAAGTGAAAGCTGATGGAAATGTAACACAATATGCTGACAGAAGGTGTTATAATTCAAATGGGTTACATCTTTTTTCTGATATACCTTAAGTTTTAAAAATATTTATAAGATTGGAAGAGTTCTGCAAAGCAACTACAGCTTAACTAAAGTAACCTGTACCAATTTCTGTGTAGTCTTTACTTGTTAATGGTTTTCACCATAAAGCAAACACTTAAGAAGGTTTGTACCTTGAGTAGGGCTTTACAGAAATGAGATTTACCACTTGGTGGAAAAGCATATAAAACGTGTTTAAAAGTGTAAACACAGAACTTTGAAATTTCCTGTTATTTCCCATGAATCAGGATGTTCCTGATAAAATATTATTAAAATTCATTTATACTTGCTGTGAGCAAAATAGAGAAAAAACCCATAATTTTGTTGATGCAACCTGGATTGTGACCCACCCTTCCAACTGCTGTTCCATTGACATCCAGATGTCTCTGGGCAGGTCACGCAGCACACGCTGCAGAACTGAGCCTGAGTCTATGCAGACAAAACCATGAGAGACAACAAAAAAGTGAAACCAGCTATGTAACAGCTGGGTTTTATTCTGAGTCTGTCCCTTACACTGTCTACAGTAAGGAGAGCTAAACTGGCTCCTAAGGGGATTATAGCCTAATTATAAAACACACATCTGAAATAACTAGCCAAATCTCCTTCTGAAGAGCCTCTCTTTCTGCTAACTGTACTAACTCCAGCTAAATGTCTAAATTACAGAATTTCCACTTTTAGAATAGGTAAATTCGGAAGAGATAAATATTTAATTATTATGTTTTATTATTGAATTGATGATGGCCACAATTTTACCCAATCTTTTGTTTGCAGTGGCCATGTATATTTAAATATGTAGTTGCTGCCACCAAGAGAATCTCAGATTTTCACAATACCATGAAAACTAAATTTTTTAGGGATTTCCAGATGATATCAGGAGTTCATTGCCATCCTGAAAACCATGTGTAGAAGACAATGGTCACAGACCCCTTGGGAACGCCTTCTCACAATGTTGCCTAATGCAATATTTGTAGTTCATGGGAACTTTTTATTTACAATTAACACATGAAATGTGGTAGCATTGAGCCTCTTTGATCATCATGCATTAAAAGTCACCATCAGAGTAGACACTGTGTTTCAGCTTATAGAGGAAAGGTTTGGAAGACAAAAGGCAAAGTTTGAATTGTCCCTAAAGTTGTGTAGAGCACCAGTGTACAGTGAATGAGAAGGGTGGAACCATTTCCTTGAGTAAATTCATGGTTTAACCACTGAACTTTGGACACTGAGAAGCTCTGAGACTTAAGAGCACAAAAGTGGCAGCAGAAATATTTAAGATGGGAAGTTATTAAGTCATGAACAATGAGAAGTTGGAAAGTACTGTAACAGGCCATTGGGAAATAATGATTACAGTGTCAGCACTGAACTGCCAAATGTGTTTTCTACTGACTAAAATGGGACCCAGGATTTCTTCATTGCAATGCAAGATCCTGATAAAAATGTAACATTTGTCTCAATCATTGAATAAAATCTAAATAAAGTGGTGCTGTCACCCACCTTCTTGGTGGAGACACTTGTGCTACAGGTGGTCATGGAAAGCAGCTCATTACTGCTGAATCAATCAACAGCCTGTGTTCTTCAAAGTAATTTTCCTTGTGCGTAGTGAAGCGTTGTACAGATGATGATCACAAAAAAGGATAGTGTGCCTTAACAACATGTTTCAAGAAGAAGAAACATACTGAATCTCCACTGTTAAATCAACACAATATTTTTAGAGAAAGGGGAATCACTCAAGGGAACCTTTCTCAAGACTGAAGCTTGCGCAATCTGAAACTTGGAAAGAAGTTTTGACTGAGCAATCTGCTGACCTTTCTGAGGCATGCTCTTGATAAATTCTTGTGTACCAAGGGTACTGGAGCTGATTTAATGTGAAGCAATGTCTGCTCAAGACACACTCAAATGAAAAATACGAATTTGCTATTTTTACAGGACCCTAAGAAACTTACACAGGCATCTCACATTGTACAACCCTAAGGCTCTTTCCTGAACAATTAAAATCATTCCATAGATACAAATTAGCATTACAGATGCTATAATGTTAGCAGTGTTCAATCAGTGAACATGTTCTAGGCAAGACATTAAACATATGATTATAGGGAATGTTGGGTCTGGAGGGGTAGCCATGTCATAGTTCTCCAGCTGCTCTAAAAGTGATTTCATGGAGACAGACACACACGCTACAATGAAGGCATTGGGTAAAGCTTTCTCTTTTCTCCCAGAGATAGAATTCATCTTTCATTTTCCCAGTAAAAGACAATTTTTAAGCCAGTGTTCACACTCTAAGATTCACCAGTTCAGTATTTCACTTTAATGTTGTCATCTCAATAAAAATATTCTCAGATGTGACTACATGGATTTTTAGAGAATATCATATATACCACCATTTGAAAATGTTTTCCTATTATTCAGGTGTATCTAAATAAAAACAAAAGCAGGTTCTTTAGAATAGATAGGACCACTTCAGCACAGCCATGGCTCTTCTGGTAAATCTATATAGTTCCATCACAGGACATTTCATGAAGCTGTGCACTTTTTCTTCTGAATCTTAACACAAGCACATTACATTAAATTAACAGGGAATAGTCGCTGGCTTCACTTCAATGCAAGAACTGTAATTCAAACCATCCCTCTTGTTGCCCTCTATACAGGATGGAAACATCTTCACTGTCTGCATCAGCACTGTCTCTCACATCAGTCCTGCTGTGTCCAGCTCATGATGGTTATGTCTCAGCCATGGGAACAAGAAGGGCTTCTAAGCTGCAGGATCCACACACCCAGTCCCCACTAAGGAGGATGCTGTGGCTGCCCTGTCCCTCCCATCACAATGCTGCTCCCAGGGGAAGGCAGCCTACCTACACTGGCTAGATGGGGGTTGTAGCACATTCCTGAGAGATCCAAGATACAAAACATATAAACAGAATATAAGGGCAGTATAGTCCTTATTCTAGTCTCAGTTACCCAGACATCAAACAACACCCGGACTTCTATTGTGTAGGGATTGTATCTTGATGGGTAGAAGAACAAAGAAATGTGTCAACACATACAGGAATACTTCTCCTGATGTGCTCACATTTTTCAGAGTGTTAATTAGATAAGCTCAAGTGGCTTTCACTGATTGTTTACCCTTGAGCTTTTCATTGGCTTAATATTCCATAAGCCCAACAACACATCTATTCATGCACAGATTTTTAAAAATGGGTGCACTTTGTTTCAAGGTACAGATGTTAGTATAATAAAATACTAACAGATCTCTCAGTATAAATAAACAGGAATCAATGTTTATTCATGATACAGAGAATTGTGTAGGGAGTTCTCCTCATTAAAATGGTAAACTAAGCCAAATTTAATTACAGCATGAAAGCCAAAGGGAAGTATGTTACTATCTTATCCTGCAGGACACTAGGTAATTTTAAAAAACAGTGGCATGCCAGTGATAACATAAACAGAAATACAAAATCAGGCTAGGCACTACTATTTGGCATGCTTCATACCTATAGAAATTCATTTCCATTTCCAGTTAAGATCTGCTGGCTTGGCTACTTAAGAAAAGAAAATAAAAGGTCACTTTTTAAAAGCTGTCCTAAGGCACACTTCATGTATCTCCACTTTATAATACTAGAAAACAAAATTAAACACAAACAATATACTTTCCTTACTGTGAGACAACTTATACAGTTCTATAGATTGATGCTCTTCAAAGAAACAGAGGGGAAGCCTTTGTAAAGACTATTAGGTTTTCTTCCTTCTAACAAGGAATTAGGAGCAATAAGCTTTCTCTGCTTCCTTGCACGGTGACAAAAGGCTGTAAAACAAGATACTATGAAACAGGCCAAGAAGAAATCTTGGCACCCAGGTGTAAAAGTCATAGACTTGACAACCCTGCTGACACTGTGAAAGGCAGCATTTTGAACACATATTTGGTTTCGTTCATTATTTTAATTATCATTGTTTCTGAAGATGTTTCAAATAGGAGCTGAGCATAGTTGTCTCCCTTATTTTTAGGAGGAAGATGAATTCCCAGTCTAAGAAAACCCTCCTGCTAAATTTTTAAACAAAATGTACTGTAACCTGACTCTGGAAATTAAAAAATGCACTATATTATTAGAATACTTTTGGCATCTAGCTCCTCCTATTCATTTATTCTCACATAAAAATATTATTATCTGGTTTAGCTGAGCTGGTATATATCCAGCTAAAATATCCACAATTTGCAAAGTAGATATCCTTGCAGTCAGTATGTATTAATAGTTCCAAGACCAGTGCTGCCTACCTTTGCACAGTGCCACTGTGGTTAGCAGAACCACTCTATAAATAAGCTGTGGGTTCTGTGTTCTCAGCTTTTTCAGCCTCAGGAGGCTGGAAATTAAAGCCTGAAAATCACAGGGAAATACACTAACCAGCCAACACAGGGGAAGAAGCAGGATACTGTGGTTTTAGCTGGCACACAAGACAAATAATCTTGTTGTCACCACCTCACTGAAAATTTTAAAAATACCAAGTTTTATCAAGAGTATATAAGATGAGGGTTTTTTCACCAAAAATGGCGCTGCCAAATAAAAGCAACTGGAATTAACAAGAAACCAATACCCAAGAAGCCTGTGAACACAGCAATGTATCAAACCTCACATAAAACAAACTTTTGGTGTGAATGGTGTCACACAACCACATGAAAAAAAAAACAATACACATTTTTACATTCCAGAAAATGACAATTTAACCCCACCACTAAAAATAAGGGATCCCTTAAATGAGTGCAGAGGAACCAGAAACCACAACAGCCACCCCTGAATCTGCCACTCTGATTTCCTGGCAGTGGCCAAACCTTTCTGTTAAGTCCCTGGAGCTAACCCTAATTAACAACTGTGCTGCAGGTCAGCACTTGGCCAGCTCCCATCAAACTATACTTACATCTCTCTTATCTGGTCATAAATTGTTAAATTTGATTTATTGGCACACCCAAAACAATTACCTACCTGTCACAAAAGTGAGCAGTGCATTGCTAAAGTCATAAAAAGGCTTCTGTTGTGGTGGCAAAGTTGAGCTGGCAGGTGGAGTCCACAGACAGAGAGACCACCTTTCCTGAATGAATGGACGGAGTTCTCAATCTTGAATTCTGATCTGTGAATGGAATTTAATGCTTAACCAAGCACCCAGACAGGTGTTAGCATATTTGTTATCTAACCTGAGCTCTACTTCCAGAGGTCTTTAAATTCACCAGTATCCCTTAGCAGTGAGAATGGTTAGTAGCAAGGGAACTGGACTTTGGTAGATCACTAATTCCAAAGTCCAGCTACTAGACTATTAATCTAGGTGGACACACTTAGGATCATTTTGATAGGAAAAGTGCTTAATGGTTTTTTCCTTTCTCCTACTGTCCAAAACTAGAATTCAGTGATAGGTGTTTCTCTTGTAGTGCCAGAATTCACTGCTGCCCTGTGCCCAGCCACAACCTGGGCTCGAGTCTCTGCTTTAGTTACCACACTTGTCTCCCTGGTTTTTCTCCATTCGGGTGGTAGAGGTGTGCTGTGCAGGAACAGGTATGCAGTGACTCTAACTGATGTGCTGGCAGAACTGACACTCTGCCTTGAAAATCAGTGTGAATCTAAGGAACTTTAAACAATGATTTTAATAGCTTATTTTCACTGTCAAACTCTTTGACCAATAACGGAGGAACAAATATTGTTTCAGTAGTTAATCTCAATTACTGCATTATACAAATAATAAACCACAAACAATTTCTTTAATAAAAAGCCTTTACCATATGGATCTCTACTTCAGTATCTTTAAAATCCTCCTCACAGAGAAATCAGACCAAATGAGTCTGTCTCACATAGCAAATAATAGGGATAGGTCTCTCAGCCTTTCAGCCTCGCTGTTTCTCAGGTTTTCAAAAGAATGAGCCCCCTTATTTCCACCTGCAAGAGGTCAGCCCCAGAATGCAAACAATTTCTTTGTGCTGAATGTCTCTCTTTTCTTTCCCTGAACTTGAGTTGACATGAAGTATTTGGCTTAGCTATGTTCAGACTCCAAAGGCCAAGCCCCCTTCTCTCTGCCAAGCATGCTGAGATAAAAACACTGATAAGATTCATAGTTCCTGTAACTTCTGTACCTGGGAAACATAAAACTTGGGCAGCACTCAGCTTGTTTTGCTCATTACATATAAAAGCCACTACAGACAGAGTACACAAGTGGCAAAACTCTCCGTCAAGATTGTGCTCCATAAACTCCTGCTGTAGAGGTTTTTAGTGGTGATTTGTATAATGTGCAAAGGGAAAAAACAACACTGCTTTGATATGAGGCTTTTTTCCTTTCCTTTCTTTCATTCTTACCCATTCTCTACCACTCCAGCTTGAGTTGAGCTGCTTACCCTCTTTTGCTACACTGTCAACTTTCTTGCAGCCATTAGGACTTGGATGCCCAGAGCACAGATGCTGCCAGGGCTGATAAGAGAAACTGAGTTTATCAGTGGGAAGAATGGCATAGCCAGCACTGTACTCTTCTGATTCTTTATCTGTTAGTCATAGTTTGCAAATGTTACAGGGACCACAACTTTGCAACATCTTCAAACTTGCACACAGAGAAGACATGTGGCAGTTCCCTGCAAACCAGAAATGTCTTTTGGGCACTATTACCCACTGCCCAACTGGCTTGTACAGAGCACTTACTAAGCAGCAAATTAAAATGGTTATTAAGGACATACTTATTACAAAAACATGCTTTTGTTAATCATGTCAGGCTTCAGCCCTGTTCGTGAATTTTCTTTAGTTTTTTGCCCACCGCCCACTCCTTGGTGAGCTCTGGATAAATGCTCTCATTGCCTATTGTTAATCATTCTTGCCACATGATGACAGCTGGTTTTTGATCAGTGTCTGAACAAAACCACCTTTTCTGGATGGGTCATGAAATGGGATGGAATTTGTGAGGCATCTTTCTCCATATTATATTGCCCTCAGCTATGTTCTGTCAGAGACACTCTGTAGTACTGTGTAAACACAGTCTCTTTCATGTCACAGTGATCTGGAAATAATGTCTGAATGGAAGAAAATGGAATGAAAAGACATTTTCTCACAGGCCTGTCTCAAAATGGTACTTTTAAAAATGTCAGAATAATTCTCTGTACAACAGGGAAAAGTGAACTTCTTTTCCTTCTGACACCTATTAGAGGGACAGTAAGACTGCACAGCCCTTGTTCTGCAAGTGCATTATTTTTTAGTTTTTAAAGAGCCTTCCTTGTCAGCCTACCACAAGAGGTCTTCTGAGGCAGACTGAGCATTTGCAATGAAATACATCCCAGTCAATCTGCAGAATTCCTGGCCCTAAGTGTTGCACTGCTATTTCTACTTGTAACAGTTCTGAGCAGGCTTGTGCTTTATCCTGCGCACTCCTTGTAGGTAGTAATGGACTCTTCCATATCCCCTTACACATCAGCTTTCCTTTCAGCATTAACAATGATCATTATAGGAAACAACCCACTACTGAAACCAGTCATCTCCTTGCTACCAATGGGATGGGCAGGCAGCAAGCTAGGAAAAGAGTGATGGTTTTTTTGGCCCTACCCATACCATTGACCTGATCAACTGCAAATCAAGGGCTGGGCAGAATATATCTCTACTGGAGCAAGAGAAGAAGCAGTAAACATCCTGGTATATTGCTTTTCCATGAGACTTTTTGGTGATCCTGAGGCTGTCTGTACTGTATTGTCAAACTCACTGTAAAAATGCAGTTTGCATCCATTTCATCACATGCAACAGGCAGAAGCTTTCACACTTCCCATAGCTTTTCCTACCAAATATGCTGAACAGTGCTTTTCCTTATTACAAATCAGTTCAAGAAGCAAAGGGCATACCAATAAAGCAAAATAAGTGGCTAAAAGGACTTAATTTACTGTTCCTGAGAATTTGGATACTCCTACAATGTCATCAGGATATGGACTATAAAATTAACTTGAGAGAAAAAGAGAGTCTATCAAAAAAGTTTTGAATTTTCATGATACAGATGGAAGTGATTTATACAATATTTTGCATCACATGTTAACCAGACTTTCGATGGTACACTGGGCACTTATAAAGGCAAATGAGCTCCCTGATATGCTTCACAGGATTGATGAATATGAGCTTGACAAAACTGCATTTCATTCCCACAAAAAAAAAATGGTAATGAGTTAGACAGATAAAGACAATATAGCACAAAAGGCCCAGTTGTCTTGCCAGAAGTTATATAGAGAGAAAAACAACCCTGGTCTACCAGGTCTCAGTGTTCAGATAACCATAGTGATACTTTGTATTATGTCAGAACGTCCTCAAGAGATGTGTTCTCCAGTCTCTTAGTTCTCTTTTAAAAACTGTTAAAGTAAACTAAAAAGCTTATTATTAAAAGAGTTAAACACATCTAAAATCTTTGGTTAAGGCACCAAAATAAACCTGGAGCTGCTGAAATGGAAAACAGAATGAGTCACAATCCAAGAAATGCCTCAGGCTTGCCATTCTCTCTCACTTTGAAAACGTTTGAATACCAGGTTTATTAGAGAATACTGGCATAGCATATGCATATGTCACTATTCACTAATAAATCTGATATTTAAACATTCAAAGTGCCCAGCATATGTTTTAGACAGTACCAACACAAAAACTATGCATAGATACATGTGCACCTTTGTTGTCCTTGTGCTTTGATGGGACATTTGTTGTCCATGCTTCCTGGGTGCTTTCTTAGAAAGGCCCTAGGAACATTCTCAAAGCATTTCATGGCCCAGTATGAGCAGTATTTTCTAGGAACCACAGCTCATGTTGAGGGAACACTATCTCAAATGGCAAGAGTGGGCTGAGCCTCAGGAGTGGCCTAGAATTCAGAGTATTGCCTGGGTTGTTTTACCATATATAGCCAGGATAGAGTCTTTAAATACTTTGACATTCATTTCTCTGATTTTGCCCTTATTCCCTAAGGTTCCACTGGAAAAGTTGGAGCTCTGACTTATTTCATCTGCATTACCTACAGGTCTCTATCTGAAGCACAGAGGTCTTTACATGGAATTTTTTCTCAAAGAGAAAAAGAAGAGAGTCATAGAAAGAGTCATAGAAAAATTATAAATAGAATCAATGAAGGAACATGAACACACAGGCACACACACAGAATAACAAAACCAGCTATAAATTGAAGCAGACTACGGAAGATAAAAGGGGCAGACATTCAGCTGGTATAAACAGAAGCAATGATTAATCTTAAAGCTATAATGAATGAGAGAGCACATGCTAATAAAATAAATTCGTTGTTTGTAGTACAAATTGAACAGTTTTGAGCTGTTTTCACAAACCCAACAAAACAAAAAAAAAGGAGGTTAAAATCTATCTGTAGGTTACTTTATTCTCTCTGTGCCTGCAAGGAATTTTACAGGCAGTTATAGCTGTCTAACTATCAAAAACACTGAGTGAGAAAATGGAAGGAGTTCAGAGAGTCCAGAAAACAGCAAAAATTATCAGAGAGCTGGAGAGACAGATATGTAGTGAGTGACTAAAATAGAACTGAATTTTTAAGACTTTGGCTGTATGACAATTAAAGAGATACAGCAATCTACGGTCTGAAAGGCATGAACACAAGAAATTAGGGACTTTTATGGGAAAAGAGAAAGGGAAACTCAGTAAGAAAAAAAAAATGCATGCTGGATTTCCAAGGTAGACAGAACTAGTCTCCCAAGCATAGAATGTCTAGAAGATCTGCTAGTCTAGGACTAACAATGTTCTCTTCTCCCAGACGTGTCTACAGTAGGTGTCTTAAAAATTTCTTATCGCCATTCTTATTAATTCATCTGCATAGTTCAGTGTTCTTTACTACTAAGACAGAACAGTAACTGGCATTTTATTCAAGGATCATCTAGCTCTGGTTGAAAGTTTTTGAGAACAAATCAATCCTTAACCTAGTCTCTGTTCTCTGCTATGTCTCCTACCACTGCTACCACAAGCACAAACACTGAAGGAAGCTTTAAGATGCAAGCATCACATACATATACTTGCTTTCAGCACATGTCAGTCAAATTCACTGGCTGCTCCTAACTCTTTAGACAAGAGTTTCCCTATTCCCCCTGGATTTAATAAAAAGACAGAAAAGAAAGAGACAGAAAAGACAGAAAGAGGAAGAGCACATAACCTTGGGAGGGAGTGGCCTGGAAGCAAAAACTCCAAAAGTAGCCAATTGAAGGTTAATCACAATTTGCTAGACTTTGACTATTGATAATGCACCTCCTCTCTAGAAGGTAACATGGCATTCTATTTGCTCCTATCTCCTTTCTTTGGGCAACCTGGACAGAGCAAACACTGTAATAGACATACATTCATATCTATAATGTGCATATGTATTATATATCCATGTGTTGTAATACATGGACCAGTTGCACTGACAGCACAGGGGCAGGCCAAGTCACACTACAGAAGCCTTACAGAGAGAAGGAATGCAATCCAAGTGCACCTCCAAGAATGGTACATTCTTTAACTACACTTCTTGATGCAAAATAATTAGAAAAAATATCAGTTGCTCACAAGGGCACTTGTCTTCTGTTGTCATCTCTTCTCAGTGGAGTTTTCAAAGTAGGAATTTTTTGAACTGTATGCCCTTTGAAAAAATATTCTGCAAATTCTACTTTTATCAAAGAAGCACCCTTTTCCTAAGAGAAAGATTTTACCTCAGAAATTACTTTGCTTATCTAAAGAAGTAAAGATTCAACCAAGCTATCAGACTATAAAAAGATAATAACATTTAGTTTAAGGGAAAAACACCCAAATAGTGATTGTGAAGCATGCCTTGGGCAAGTAAAAGTCTGACTCTTACAAGCCCCAAGTGTAGGAATGGCCAATGTCTTGGAAAAGAAAGAATCATCATTCTGTGTGCAGTTGACTTATACCTATTTCTGGCTTTCCAATAAGCCATTTGAAAACTATATGATGAATAAGAATGGAAAATATTGTTTCTATATTTTAGGAATAAGAATTAAAAAGTTTTGTTTCTAAGGTTGAGTTACTTTATGGATGAGAATGTACTAAAAACCTCAGAGATTATCTGGGTCATTAATATACTGCAAACAGACCAAAAATGCAAAAGTATTTTTTAAAGTATTTTTTAAAAGGAACTACAGAAAATAATGACATAATTCAAGCATACCATGTTCAGTATTCCTCTTCTGTACACAAAGCATGAAAAGAGCAGAAACTGGTGAAAAGATCAAGGAGATTTTAGCATAGAGAGTTGTTAAATGGCAAGTAGCAGAAAACATCTGGAAAACATAGTGGCAAAAAACCCCGGAAGTGTAGTTTAGAAATGCAAACTAAACAATTCTAGTCTATCTAGTGATTGTCACATTTTTCCAGACTGATGGCTTTTACAAACAGATCTGAGAAGTATTTGATCCAGTTGCTGAATGGATAGAAATCTACATCTTCAGAAAAAATAATTATCAGGCTTTGGGTTTGTTTTTTTTTTTAATATCCAAAACACCTAAGCTTGTGGTAACTATTGAAGAGTTGAAGAGTTTGATTTTTATCTTTATAAAATCCATCAATCAATGACAGCACACAGCCTCACACCCCCAGTCATCACCTGCTTCCCACCAGACACAGCTTCCTGCAAAGCAACATTTCATCAATAGAAGAAAGAATAAAACAACAATTAACAAAGTCTTAATTAAAACAGAACATTCAGCAATCTCCAGAAAACATGATGTGATCCAAGGTAAAAGACCCTTCATCACTGACAACTAAGGACAGAATGTTTGCAACAAAAACCATCCAAGAGGAGTTATTGTTTTTATAATGATTTTTCATCAGAATCTGATTTAACTTGGTGCTCATCAATAAATCACCTGGTCCTTCCTGCAGATCCTACTAGCACCCAAGCTGTTTCCATATTTCCTCCACAATATCCCTTTTCCACTTTAGTAGGCAAAGAGACCAAGCTCTGAAGCTCTGATAAAATTTCATGCTCTGGTTTCATGCTACACTAAAGTTTAAGGCCTTTCTTTCCTCTGCTGATATAATTAAACAGCCATAAACACTGGGGTTACACATTTTAGCAAGCTACCACGAGTCAGCTGAGCAGTAGCAGCTGTTGGACCACAGGGCTGCGGGACTGTATCAGATGGTTCTGCTCCCCAGCTCTGGCAGGGCTGGGGCATGAACAGGCTCAGGAGTTGCCGTTCAGTGCTGAGTGGCTCTCCATACCTCACATCTCTTTCTCAACCTTTTATAATGTGCTGCTGGCCCACTGAGTAGGAACCCCATTAGTGTGTCTTACAGTCTTTAACATGCTTGAATACACACGGAACATTGATTATATCAGCCCCTTTATTGCTGTAAACATTGAAATGACTAGCAGGACTAGGGAAGTGATTGACCCCCTTTACTTGGCACTGGTGAGGGCACACCTCAAGTTCTGTGTCCAGTTCTGGGCCCCTCACTACAAGAAGGACACTGAGGGGCTGGAAGGTGTCCAAAGAAGGGCAACAAAGCTGGTCAGGGGTCTGGAGAGTAAGTCCTATGAGGAGCAGCTGAGGGATTTGGGTGGTTTAGCCTGAAGAAAAGAAAGCTTACGAGGAACCTTACCACTCTCTGCAACCATCAGAAAGGAGGCTGTGGCCAGGTTGGGGTTGGCCTCTTTTCCCAGGCAACCAGAGTCAGGGCAAGAGGAACTGGCCTCAGGCTGCACCAAGGGAGGTTCACATTGGACATCAGGCAGAATTTCTTCCCTGAAAATTTGGTCCAGAATTGGAACAGGTTACCCAGGGAGGTGGTGGAATTACCATCCCTGGAAGTGTTAAAGAAATGACATGATGTGGCACTAAGTGCTATAGTGTAGTTGACTTGCTGCTGTTCAGTCAAAGGCTGGACTCGATCTTGGAGGTCTTTTCCAACCTTAATGATTTTATGATGCTATGATTTAATAAATATCATACATACAGTCAGCCTCTGAATCCCAGCCTGGGACCTTTTCACTAGATCACCACTTATTTCAGCATTCAAATCTGAGTCTCAGTAAATACTTGTGAGTTTTACCCTGTAACTTATGCTGACATATTATTAACAGCTTTGATGATACATCCTATAAACTTCTGGTAGAAGCAAAATTTTTAAAAATTGAAAGCTCACAAGAATTAATTACAAAAACACACTAAAAACATTTCCAAAGTTCTACTGATGGGAGGAAAGAAAAAAGAAGTATCTAAAAATGTCTGAGCCCAGCCCCATGGTCTCCATCTGCTCACAAGGAACCATATTCCCACTGTTGCTATTAAACAGCAAACTCTCTCACCCCTCAGTGGAGACTATTTGAGCACTATTAAGTCATCAAAACAGCAACCCAGGAGACCTGATGGGAGTACTTGCTTTCTTCCTTTCTCATATTAGAAATCAGAGGCAATGCTGGAAGTTACTACAAACATTTCTATTACCACTAACTTAGCTTGGCTAAAAGAGATCCAGAAAGTCCTAAAATCATTTCCACAACCAGTTTTTGGCCTGGACATATTTATCATGTCACCTCTACTCTGACTCTCAAAGCAGCTTTCACTTCAGCACCTACAAAACCAATCTTCATAGAAGCATTTGGCTAGATTTAACAGCATTGGATATAATTCAGCTAATTATATATAAATGTTTAGCCATGGCTGACATTTATTTGCATTGATTGGCCACT
>VZTR01025311.1:2261-29938 GCA_013400775.1 Chaetops frenatus
TGCCGGCGTTGATTCGGGGCGGCCCCGGAGGGATCCCGGCGGTGTGACAGGGCATGAGGGGCCGGCGGTGCTCTCACGGAGCTCCGTGGTTCTCCCGGGGATGGTTTCGGTAGCGGAGCCCGCACCGGCCATCCTGCCAAAATCTGAGCCTTTAAAATAGGGGGAGGAGCGTGCATCGCTAGGGCTTTAAATGGCATTGTGTTGCCTAGCCTGTCATCTCCTCATGAACGGGCAGGTTGTGATAAGTGCGGTTTAAAATGTATTTCTGAATTGTCCGAGTGTGTGTCCATGCTCTACATTTGCAGGCAGAGCGTGGACAGAGTCCAGCCTCAGCACGGAACTGTGTGACAGATCTGAGACTGTAACCACGTGTTCACGAAGAGTTTTAATAATCACACTTAGAATTCCTTCGTTTCACTGCCAAACTCCTTATTTTACTGTGTGTGGGCGCAGCGTTTCCTGGTTCTTGAACTTTCCCTCTGTGTTGATACTCTGTGAAATGTGTTCTGACTGGTCTCTGCCTGGGATGTTTCCTCCCAGAAGCTGATCAAAAATTGATGTTTCCCACCATGGCCCCATTTTTTTTTGTCTGGCAGCTCTTGGGTTGAGCTCCAGTTTTTCTCTTAGTCTGGTTTCACTTATTTAATACAAAGTATTTTTGCTTTAGATGCAATTTATACTTGCAAAGTGTGGGTATAAACCAGTTGGAAGATGGATTTTTGTTCTCCTGTAGTAGAGCTTTCTATCACAAGGTTTTGGAGATGCAGAAGCCTCAAGGGGAGAGTGGTTGGCTTTGTGGAAGTTCTCCCATTAGGGATGAGCCAAAGAGATGTTCTTTATGAGAAAGTCCCCAGCACAGTAAGACATGGATCTGCTGAAGCAAGCCCAGATGAGGCCACCAAGATCATGGGAGGGATGGAGCTTTGAGGAAAGGCTGAGAAAATTTGGATTGTTCAGGCTGGAAAAGAGAAGGCTCTGGGGCTATTTGGGGCGTTGCAGTATCTGAAGGGAGCTACAAAAAAGATGAAGAGAGACTATTTAAAGGGCCTGGAGTGACAGGAAAGGAGAAATGGCTTCATAATAACAAGAGAGTAGGGTTAGATTGGATATTAGGAAAAAAATCTTCTCTGTGAGGGTGGTGAGGCCCTGGCACAGGTTGCCCAGAGAAGCCGTGGCTGCCCCATCCCTGGGAGTGTCCAAGGCCAGGCTGGACAGGGCTTGGAGCATCCTGGGATAGTGGAAGGTGTCCACTATCCTTGGACACCCATGGCCAAGGTTTGGGATGAGATAATCTTTAAAGTCCCTTCCAATACAAACCATTCTGGGATTCTGTGAAAGTAAATCCAGGGCCAGACAGGCAGTGGGATGTGAGAGCATTCAGGAGAAACGTGTGTACTTGTGGTGATTTCTGACTGTCATTTGGCTGTCTAGGAGGTGATAGAAAGGGACATTTAATTGGGCCTGGTACAGGATTTTCTGCTTAGGCTAAAGGTTGTTCAGTGTATGTGTGTGGGTAGAGGGAGAGATCACAGAATCCCAGAATAGTTTTGGTTGGAAGGACCCTTAAAGATCATCTCTTTCCAGCCCCTGCCATGGGCAGGGGCACCCTCCACTAGACCAGTTTGTTCAGAGTCTATTTGGGGTTTCATTTGTTTTGTGTTTTAGGGGAATGCTAAGTGATAGAACTGTAGAAGGGGTGGATTTCTGGAATAACGAGGACACGAGAACTAGGGGTTTGCAGTGCCTGAACACCATTATCAAGGCACAGAGAGTTTTACAAGCCCCATTCCTTCCCATGCTTATGCCCTCTTTAAATTCCATATGGAGGGGAATGGTTCTGGAGGTGAGTTTGTGGGCTCTGGTCCCCCGTTTGGAATTTTTGATCCCTCTGTCACTTCAAAACTAACATTTCATTGCTAGAACTTCCCAGGTTTTCCTTTCTCAAAGGAAAAGGCCAGAGACCTGAGCATAGTGTAAATTTCTCTGAATGGAGGCACTGTTCCTCATTTTATGGAGACTTTTGTTAAGAGTGAGAGAACCTCTGTTTTTTCTCTCTAATCTACAAGGATTGAACATTGAAACAGTACTCTGCTTCAGAAGGACATCGTTTTAATTCTTTCAATTAATTGTGGGGGAGGAAGAGTTTGAAACCAGTTCATGGATCTGCTTTCTTTATAAGGCTTTTGGGGCTTACCCTTATATCTTCCTAATTCAAAGTAGTCACCTTTCATGCTGTGTTCATAGCTCACAGCATATAGAATAGCACTGTAGTTTTAATTATACAAAGTAAATTTAAGGACAGGTTTTTAAATACTTTTGTTGTAGGTACTTAGTTTTAACTTTGATGTCTACTTCAAAAAATTGCCTATGGGCAGACCTGAAGGGTGGGTAGGGCTTGAGGACCAGCAAGAAACAAGTTCTGGTATTTGTTTTATAAAAAAACTATGTGGTGGGTAGAAAATTAATGCCTGTTTCATTAAAGAAAATCAAAACTTGGGGTGATCCTACTATTTCCTGAGGTTACATAGGGAAGCAGGTTATAATGAGATATGGTAATCGGTGGATGTTCTCTAATTAGACTTTGACAACAATGCCTTTTGTTTTTCAGGGCAAATGACCCAGCTTTGTGAACTGATTAATAAAAGTGGAGAGCTGCTAGCAAAAAATCTTTCCCATCTGGATACAGTGCTTGGTGCCCTGGATGTACAGGAACACTCTCTAGGTGTTCTTGCTGTCTTGTAAGTGTTGCTTGCTTTTAATTAAATGTTAAAACTTCAGGCAATGTGCTGAACTGCCAGCCAAGCAAAGTGTTTTGTTCTGGCACTGGCACAGGGTGCCCAGAGAAGCTGTGGCTGCCCCATCTCTGGAAGTGTCCAAGACCAGGTTGGACAGAGCTTGGAGCAGCCTGGGATAGTGGAAGGTGTCCCTGTCCATGGCAGGGATGGGAACGGGATGGGCTTTAAAGTCCTTTCCAACCCACACCATTCTGGGATTCCATTGATAATTGTTTTTCCATATGTGTTCAGCAAAAAGATATAAAATGACTTTTTTAAACTTTCTTTTCAGGGCATTAATGCACTGAACTGTAAGCATGGAGCGAGATGTTTTATTCCAGTAAAAAACAGGCTTTTATTGTGGGTCTTGGGTGTTTGTCTTTAGACAGCACTGAGGCTCTTGCTGCTGTCTGGAGTTTAAGATAAAACTTGGTTGCCTTGAGGGTGCTGTACTAAGGCAAAGATACCTAGTCTTGAAGTTCAAACTGGCTGTATCTGACTTCAAGTGAACTATCTGCAGGTTCCACTGCTATTTTAAAATTCTGTTTTAAGGAAAAGACCAGAATTCAAGTACTGGCTCTACTACTCTTTTGAAACAAAATGCTGGTAATACTGAAAATGATCTTTGCCATTGTAGTTTGCACTAAATTGAGAATTATGTTGTGTAGAGAGAGGTGTTTTCAAATGTTGCTGCGCACCTCTACTGGGTAAATCCTGTGCCATGTCTCATAAACACTTTGGATTTGTTTGCAAGCACCTACATGCAGACACTTAGCAATGAAGATGAATCTTTTTTATGAACCTCCAAGCAATAAATGCTACTTTTCTTTCCTTGTTTCAGGTTTGTGAAGTTTTCTATGCCCAGCATCCCTGACTTCGAAACGTTATTCTCACAGGTGCAGCTTTTTATCAGCACTTGTAATGGAGAACACATTAGATATGCAACAGACACTTGTAAGTTAAGCTTAATTTCAGACTTGATATAATTTTGGATAGTTTGGTAATACTGATTTTTCACTGGGGTGTTTTTTTTTTTGTTTGTTTTTTACTGTGTTTAGTTGCTGGCCTGTGCCACCAGTTAACAAATGCCCTTGTGGAGAGAAAACAGGTGAGCAAGTTGATACTATTCTAATAAGCTACTACATACCCAAAGCTTCAAGGGGGTGCTACCAGCCTCTTACTCCATAAAGATTTGCCACTAACTTCATATCAAATGTCTCTGTGCAACTCCTTAGTTGTTAACTTTACTGAAAGGTAGTGAACCAAACTCAAAATTCTAAGATTTCTTTAAGGAAAATGTAAAGAAGATAATTCTTTGGGGAGAAGAGTCATCTAAAAAACATGTTCTCCCACACAAAGTAGGAAATCTGTAGTACCAAGAATGTTCTTCACACAATGTGTGCATGACTAGAGGAGAGAGCTGCAATGGTTATTAGCACTGGTGAGTCAGTGATTTTAGTTTCAGTGTTATTCTCACTGGTGTTATATAATGTTCTTAATTAAATGCCTTTAAATGTTCAGGAAACCTGATGAAGAAATATTTGACCAGTGGTTTTGTTGCTAAAATCCTGACTTTTCAGACCACTTTGGTGAAGTCTAGCCTGAGATAGACCAGGTTTGATCTCTACTTCTAAGTGGAGTGAAGTGAGAGCCTTGTCTTTGGTATTTGTTGGGAGTTTAGATGGAGTCATGGAGTAAAGGAAGGTTTTTCTATTGATAGAGGTTACTGTAGTCCTGATGAGCTTGGCTTTGTGGAGCAGAATTGAGGACTTTATCAGAAGTTGTATAGCCAAGGTTAATTTTATTTTCCAAGAGACTGCGATATCCTACAAAAATGGAACCTCAAGTTAACTATTACTTAATGGAACCTGTCAATTAGTGTTATTTTTCATTTGTAAGTGTCAACATAAGATCCAATGTGCTGCCATCTATGAGAAATTATCTGAAAGAGATGTAATTTCTGACAGCCCCTGCGAGGAATTAGCATTCTCAGACAAGCCATAGACAAGATGCAGATGAACACAAACCAGCTGACCTCAATACACGCAGATCTCTGCCAGGTAAGGGGACCAGAAGGGCTTTCTGTGAGAATAAAAGCTTATAAAATACCTATAAACCCAGTGTACAAATTGATTTTCAACTGGTTTTTTTTGTTTGGTTTGGGTTTTTTCCCATTAGTAAATAATATGATATACTGATGTTCAGTATATACGAATGATATACAAATCTGATATACAGATTAATTACTAATTTTAAATGTTCAGTGCATGTCCTCAGATCTTTGATTTTGTTGATGACTTCAGAAAGTCATTTGACATCCCTTCCCTGTGGGCTGAAAGTCACACAGAGCTTATCTTGTGTGATACCAGTGTAATATCCAGCTACTGTCTGCTCAAGTCTGACAAAAGACATGTTTGTCTTGGTGTCTTTGTCCTGGATTTCCACTTCTGTCTCATTCTTGGCTCCTGGGATTTAGGGTTGGACAGGAATGTTCAGAGCAATTTTTAGTACTGCCAGCACAGTAGTTTGACAGGCCTGGAGTTTCAAACAGCTTTGTCAGAGTTTAATTTATGTAGCAGTCAGATAATTTTATAACAGTTCATAATCTGTGTTAAAGATTTTCAACCTGTGTTATTCCACTACTGACATGCTCTGTTTTTTCACTTGTGGGGGAGTGAATGCAGTAGTACTAATTAATGTAGTTTCAGTTCCTTCTCATGGAAATTCGAATGGAAATGGCTAATTTATGAAAACTTGATTTATTTTCTTGTAGCTCTGTTTGTTAGCAAAATGCTTTAAACCTGCCCTCCCGTATCTAGATGTGGACATGATGGATATTTGTAAAGAGAATGGGGCATATGATGCGAAGCACTTTTTATGTTACTACTACTATGGTGGGATGATATACACTGGGCTAAAGAACTTTGAAAGAGCACTCTACTTTTATGAACAGGTAACTTGAAATGAAATGATAACTCTGAAGTGTGATCTCTGTAAAGGCAAAAGTAGATGTGTATCAGTGCTGAGAAAACACAGCACCTTCGAACTGTCACAAGCAAACTGTCTTTGGAGGTGTTTTCCTTTAAGAAAGTCTCTTAGAGCATCATTGCACCATAAAGCTGTGCAGCTCAAAGGGTGATGTCAAATTTATCTCACTATAAATATTTTTCAGCTGCCTGCTTAAAACTGCAGCACAGAAACAGGTCATGGGCTGACACATGGTTGTGTGTCCTTAAAAAATAGTCCAGTGGTTTTGCTAAGGCCTTTGCTCCTTTAATGAGAGGAGTTAATGCTTCTTCAAGGCTGTTACAATATTTGCTGGTTTTGCTTTATCTGGGAAAGAAAATAAAATAGCAAAATTGGGAGAACTTTGTGTATGAGGGAAATGCTCAAAAGTGTGCAAAATAAATTGGTACAGCATTTTTCTTTTTTGTAAACAAGGGTCAGCTCTCGAGTAGTTCTGGGATCATAGTGAACTAAAAATCCCTTTTCCCTATTCTGCAGACCTCTGATAATGTAATAGCTTTGTAAAACCTCTTTGAGGGCCTCTGTAAATCCAGGTTCACAAGTAGCTGCAGGTGATTTCTGGTACAACTTCAGATATATTCCTAGGAAGGAAGTTTTGATTCTATCTGAGCAGGGCTATTTTAAGGCAGGCACCACTGTAATGTGATATGTTTTGAGTACCTTGTATAAAATCTCCTTTCTTTGCGTATGTCTGGATAATTAATTTTGACAGAAGTTAGTTAAGCTTCAGCACTCAAAGGAGAATTTCATATGTCAGTGTATCCTTTCTGCATGCAGCTTCAAATTGAGTTTTTTGTTCATGCAGTAGCTACCAGGATGTACCAGTAAGGAGACTAAATTTCTGTTCCATTTCTTTCTCTCTTGCTTAGGCAATAACTACTCCAGCCATGGCAGTCAGTCATATTATGTTGGAATCATATAAAAAGTATATCCTAGTTTCTTTGATACTACTTGGTAAAGTTCAGCAGCTACCAAAATATACTTCCCAGATAGTTGGTAGATTCATTAAGGTAAGTATTGCAGATACATCTAAATAATAGATCAACAAAACTGGATTTGTAAATGTGTAAAAGTAGGTGTTCCTGTCCATGGCAGAGGTTTGGAGTGGGATAAACTTAAGGGTCCCTTCCAACCCAAACCGCTCCATGATTGTATGATATCAGTGATACAGGTTTTTAAAATTTGGGAAAACTTCAGGGTTGAATAGTACTAATCAATATTCCTTTCACTGATACTGCACATTCTTGTATAGGTTTTTATGTTAGAATTTAAAAAATACTCATATTTTAATTGGCTTTCAAGCTGCAGTGTCATTATGAAAAGATTTGACCTGTAACTTCATCTGATTGAAGCACGAAATGAGAAACCGTTTATTCCCAGTGACCAGGCAATACTCTACTGACCTCAAACTCAGCTGGTCAGTTAAGAGAGTTTTTTTCACACTGCTGTAAGTAAAACTGTCACACAGAGGTCCTGGAATGATGTTTATTAAATGTTACACTGCAGAAATTCAGATTTAATGTATGAGGGTCTCTCATTGCCATAAAGCCATGTATGGGCATCCTGTCTTTTTTATGAGAAATGCCCGAGTTACTTAAGTTTACTTCAATGCCTGTATGGCTTCCAATGTTGGAGCACTGAATAGGTTTTGTGAGGCTGGGTGAACACTGTGTTCTTTAAGAAGGGTTCTCATTTTTCTAATTACAGCCTCTTAGCAATGCTTACCATGAATTAGCACAAGTTTATTCAACCAATAAACCCTCGGAGCTTCGAAATCTGGTGAACAAACACAGTGAAACTTTCACAAGAGACAACAATATGGGGCTGGTTAAGCAATGCTTGTCATCTCTCTACAAAAAGAATATTCAGAGGCTAACCAAGGTAAGAGAAACTGTGAGCAGCTTTCCTCTAAGAGTGTATTTCTGAAATGTATTCAATTTAGAGCTAAATGATAACGTAGTAAATGTGGCAGAGAAATCACTAAAACTGAAATTTGTGTCTGAAACAAAGGAGACTGAAATGCCCTGTATAGGAAAACAATTCAGTTGGCTGCTTATGCATTATTTAAAAGGTGATTTGATTGAAGCTGTCTGTCATGGGTTTGCCCATGAGGTTTTCGTAGGTAATCAAAAAAGTGAGTTCTGCAACCCAGTGACCTTCATCCCTGTTCAAAAAATAGGAAAACTGAACTTTATAGGCCACTTCATTAAAAAAGAGTGAGTGAACAGGACAGATTTTGGAAGTGTCTGAAATAAAAGGAAAAACTGAAGCACTGAAGGGATTTGCTCCTTCAGCTGAAAGACTGGATTAATTCTGAAAGGTGATTGGGGAAAGCTGGTTTTTTTTGTGGCAAGCAAATTGTATTGGTTGCAGTAGAAAAAAATCTTATAAGGAGGTTTATATATGCGTCTCTTGAAGGAAATTCAAGGGATTGAGAGTCACCTTTTAGTGTAAAAAGGTGAGAGAAGAGGTTGGACGTGGTCAGGACTGTGGTGTAAAACAAAACTGCAGGAATGAGTAATGACTCCATACGTGCTCAGTGTAACAAATGAATGTCTGTAGGAAGAACTGACTCACTCTCATGGTCCCTTTAATAACTGTGTGTTCCACTTGTTCCTTCCCATCTGACTTCCACAGTCAGGTTACACAGGCCACAAAGCATCAACAGAAAAAATCATTAACATCCAGTTTTAACACTTTGATACCTTCTAAATTTCAGACGTTTTTAACATTGTCATTACAAGACATGGCAAGTCGAGTGCAGCTGTCAGGGCCCCAAGAAGCAGAAAAATACGTCCTGCACATGGTAAGACCTCTGACTTGGTTAAACTGTCCCAAAATTAGTGTTTGGGTTGGCAGTGTACATTCTGAACAGTTCTTTTTCAGGGTGGAGGAAATGCTGGCAGTCAGTCTGCTGTGGTGTTTATACTGTTCTCAAAGAATCTAAAAAGCTGTTCTCCACCTAAGATAAGACATGAATAGTGTTTTTGGGAACCTGTGGGAAATAAAAGCAACCAAGTTAAAGAGAATTCCACAAAGAGTGTGTGTGTTATAATTACCTGAAATTCTGCTCTTGGTGATAACTTGCATTAAACCCTCTGTCATTTCAGATAGAAGATGGTGAAATCTTTGCAAGTATTAATCAGAAAGATGGTATGGTCTGTTTCCATGATAATCCTGAAAAATACAACAATCCAGCTATGCTTCATAACATTGATCAGGAGGTAAATCTCACCTGCTTTTGGAATTCTTACCCAAGAACCTTAGTCTGTAATCAGGGAGCTGCTGGCAGAAGCCATTGTAGTGACTTAGATACAGAGAATGGGGACTCTCTATATAAAAGTGAATCAGTATTTGAGTTTTTCACAGTATTTTCATGGGTTTTAGATTAATTCTCTCTGTCAATGTGTTCCCTGTTGTGTCCTGCACAGCTTGAGCTGTTTCAGGAGACTGACAACTTGCTGTTGGTGATGGGAAGATCCTTGAATGGATTAGAAAGATTGTTTTTAGAGTTTTAAACTTCAAGGATCACTTCCATTGGCTCTCAATAACCTGCCTGTAGGTTAAGGTGGTTGACCCTCATGGGATTGTCTATCAACCTTAAAAGCAGCTTAAAAGGGGCTGTTAGGAAGACATGGATCAAATGAAGGAATAAAAAATGGTCTGGCACTTCTGTTTGGGAGGTGAGGAATGAGAACATTTTGATGTGGAACTTCAGTGATGGCAAAAGTTATTTGTTCTACATGGCACAGCCATGAAATATCTTGAAGATCAGGTACAAGCTGGACAAAGTAATCAATTTCATATATATTTTTAAGATGCTGAAATGTATAGAGCTTGATGAACGACTGAAAGCCATGGATCAAGAGATCACTGTGAACCCTCAGTTTGTGCAGAAGGTAATGGATTTAATGTCTTGTAAGAGTATGTAAGAGATTCATTCAGTGCAGTGAGTATGCTGTACTGAATGTCAGTATTTACAGTGTTGTTACTACACATTATTATGTGCATAAACATCATGACACATCGTAAAAATAATTTATTATTTTTGAAGGTGTTTTTTACTAATTAATCCTGCAGTGATTTCAACCAGAAAATGAAGTGCATGTTCTTTTATAAGCAATTTATTTTCCTGCCTGTTCACTTCAAAGAACTGTCTTTCTCAAGCCTGCAGACCTGTTTCTGAACAGAACTAACTCTCTCCCTTTCAGAGTATGGGCTCTCAAGAAGATGACTCAGGGACCAAACCATCCAGTTATTCTTGAAATTAATGTTGCTCACCACTCCGCTTTCAAGTAAAAGCTTATGAAAGAATCACGCCTGGAACAGGGCATTGAGGAGTTCTACGAAGAGAGCAGAGAGAACTGAGCTTTGCTTTTCACCTGGACATTAAGAAAATAAAAGAACACCCTCTCAGTACTGTATAATATCAGAAATATTCTCTGCAAAGAAAAAGGAAATCTCAAAAGAAACTTAAAAGTCTGTTGTGGATTTATTTATCTTCAGATTAACATCGTTAATGCATTAAATAATCTACCTTTTGTTTTAAAGGGTTTGAATGTTGCCGTGTTTCTGTAGCAGTCCTCCTCTTCTGCAAAAAAAAAGTGTTATTCAGGGAAGAATACAAACTAGTGTTGGTTCACTCACAAGATAATTACTGGTTCATCATTCTGTATTTAAAGTTGGCTCAAAGTGCAGATTTATCATATGTGTGGTGGGGGCAGAGGGGTGGAGTTCAAGCAAATCACAATGTAGAGAATTTGCATATGCCAAATGTAGCTGGTGCTGTCTGTTAAATGAGGAAATAAGTGTTCTTCCCAAAAGGATGAGGATATCAACATGTCCTTGTAAGGAAGTTTGCTGCAAAGTAGGAATCATATATGGAAAACATACATGACAGCTGTTTATGATTTTAAGTTTCTGGTACAAAATATCTGCTAATATTATTTGCTCTTAGATGAAACTTACTAGACCTTAAACAAAAGGATATTTGGAAAATGTTGGTGTTCTGGAGGATTCTAGATAGGAATTTGTTTACACTGAAAGAAATTTAAATGTTTGTTCCTGTGCAACTGGCATGAAGGTATTCAACAGGCTGATAGTTTCTTTGGTGGAAACCAGTATTTCTGCATGGAACATAAACAGAATTCTATACAGCTCTCAAAATGCAGGATTTTATTCGGAGATAACGTGTTGGAATCGTACCTGGTTTTTAATTTACTATTTTAAAGTTTAGAACTTTGTTATTGGATTCTTTAAAGTGCTTCACCCCTTAAATCAATGGGCTGTTTAATTTTCTGTTTTCTTGTGTATCTGAAGATTCTTATTGTTTAAACACCTTCCTGTCAGGCAGAAATAAACCTGTCATCAAGTCAGAAAACGAGAAGCTCAGCAGCCACTGCTTCCTACTGAAACACCTGACCAGGAGCTGCTTGCTCCTGCTGCCCTGCCAGCTTGTTCCCAGGTGGGAGCTGAGCATTCCTGGCTCTTGCTGTGTGAAGTTTGTATGTACTGAGGTCACCTGTGGTTGAAAATAGTCCATTTGTGTTTCCAGTGCTGACACAGAAGTCTTGGGGTTTTCACCTAAAACCAGTGTCCCAAGTCTGGCAGAGCCTCTGTGACAGCAGGCTGCTGCATTCTGGTGAAGAGAGATGTCCCAGGTTGTGGTTAGTGGTGAAGGTTGTTTTCAAAAGTATAAAATAGCAGTTTAGTATTGAACACAGTGGAGGTATGTAGTGTGAGCAGCTCATCACTTCCCTGCCAGAGAGAATTCCATTGGGAAAACTTTTATATTTGATCTTTTAAGCAAAATCTTGGGTTTTTCATAACTTGCCTTGCCACTCTTGTAGTAGAGATTAGTGATTTTGAAGGCCTTTATCCTAATTAATCCTGATTTCAGTGCTGAACAGACACCATTTTGCCCTCTGGTCCTGTGGAAGTGTTAAATGAGTAATTAGTGATACTGTGGCTGAAGCCCAAAACAGGGTGGTTGTTACAACCACGTGTGGCACTCACAGAAGGGACTGCAAACAACTGACCCTAAACCCCACCCATCCAGAAATGTGCCTGGCTCAACTCTCCTTGCCAGTGGCTCCCTTGCCAGGGGAGAATGTATTCAGGATGCTGTCATGGAGTTGGATAAAAACCAGGAATGTCCATTTTTACACTGCTAGTTCCTATTGGTGAGCGTGGATTTACCTGCTGAGAGCTGCAGGATGGTTTTCCAGCTGTGGAATTAGAAGCAAAGTAATCTTTGCAGCTGGCAGATAGCTGCTACATTTTCGTCTTGCATAAAATAGATAAAACAAATCCATGCTCACATCAAAAGGATGGCAAAAACAGCTTTGTAATAGTTTCAAGTGATATGTTTCATTATATATCTGATTTTTAAGAGGGCAAATGCTTTTAGAGAAGTGCAGAGGTTCCTTTTTAGGTGTGGATAGTTGTGCTGTTAATGTCTGAATTCTGTTAGAAATTCAAAGTCAGGTCCCACCTGTAGAATCAGTAGATAAAGCATTCACCAAAAGTGCTCCAGGGAAGGGCTTTTAAGTCCTAGTTTGATAAACACACATGGTCTGGCATCTGCATGTCTTGAGATAGCACTGAAATTAAGTCAGATTTTTAATGAAGCAGTTCCTTCCAAGTCTTGGAACTAATTGCCTGGGCTGTGGTCAGCTGAGAGACTTCGAGAACACTTGGGCTTTCTGGTTTTAATTTGTATTTACTGCAGGGAAGGACTTCTGCTCAAATCTAGGAACACTGTGTGCTGTGCTGCTCCCAGCCTGGACTCTCAGAGATCCTGTGGCTGTTCCTTCCCATCGTGCACGGTCACAAGACGTGTCCAGGGAATACTGAGTGCATGCTTTGATATCTGACTCCAGTTTTGATGCATTTTAATTAGCAAAGACACAAAATGCACTTCTGAAGGCAGCGTTAGATGTGCAACTGCAGTTCATAGCCACAGGAGGGGTCTCTAGGCCAGTCACTGGGAGATCTGGAAATGTTTCTAAGAAGGAATGGTTGGAAGCTGTTTGTGTACGACGCCCACTCCTGGTTTTGTATCCCTGAGGAGCCCCAGTGTGTGACCTCCACTGTGTAATTCCAGCTGCCTCCCTCTGCACAACTTCCCTGTGTGTCCCACAGCACGGCCACAGCCCGGTGTTTGTGTTGTCATGGGCCATCTGTATAACCTAGGAAGTGTTCTCCACATGGCCACGCTGGCCTGGGAGCTTAGTCCTGAGAAGTTGTTTAAATGTACTATTGGAAAATAAAGATAAAAACGAGTCATTCTCAGTTTGTCTTAAATGAGATTGTAAGTCTTGTAGTTGGGTTCTCCTCCGTTTTTTTGGGGGGGATCTCTTGTTCTGGTTGCTTTTCAGGAGGTGATTTTGGCTGACTGGGGAGGCTGCTGGTTGCCTGCTGTGTGTGGCAGTGCTCTGGAACTGTTCAAGCCCTGCTGGGTGGCTTCTCGGAGCTCTCCTGAGCAATTCTGAGTAGAAATAATCTTTCTTTAGTGTCTTTCTTGTGAAGTGCTGCTGCAGGTCCTTGTCTGAGATGGGTTGTGGGATTTTGGAGGAACACTTTTATTCTGAGCAGTCTGGCCTGGTGAAGATGTCCCTGCCCATGGCAGGGGGTTGGAATGGGATGGTCCATGAAGTCCTTCCAAACCAAACCATTCTGGGATTCGTGTCTGAGCTCTATATTTCTGTAATAATCCACCTTGCTGACCATCTGGCTGTTGTTTTAATCAGAAACGTAATTATTAGTCCACGTGTATCCAGAGGTGTGTCTTGTAGTGGTATCAGCAATAGCTGCTCTTTCTTGGGATAAAAGTACAAATTTTACTCATTTGAATAATATATGCTGTTACCTTCTTGAAAACACTACTTTTGTTCAGATTGAGGTACTTAAAACTCTGTAAGGAGCAACTCCAAGAGGCAGAGAAGAATCAGGTACTTTATTACTTTGAACCCCAACAGTTCACATGAAATTTGGTTTAGCTATCCATCATAGATTCTTTGAGGTAAATAATCCTTTAATACTTAAACTTGATACCCTGAAGAGAAACTGGAGTAGTTTAATGGAAAAGAAGAGCCTGAACAGGTTTAACTTGGGCGTTTGCTCCCTGCCCATCTCAGGCTCTATCTCTGTAAACACCGCCATAGAGCTGCTTTATAAATCGGGAAACGACAATACTTCGAGGCCTTCATCTGCCATAATCTTACATTCTAAGCACTTCAAGGAATTAAGACAGAGGGTGGGTGCTGAGTCTCCAATGGAGAAGTGGCGCTGAGCCTGCGGAGAACACGGCACCGCCCTGAGGCGGGGGAAGTCCCGGGAAGGGGCCATGCGGCAGCCGATGGCGAAGCTCGTTAACACGGTAGGCTCCGGCCCCATCCCCACCGCGTCCCCCCGGTCCCGCTCCCGGTCCCGCTCCCGCTCCCGGTCCCGGTCCCGGTCCCAGCTCCTTCGGGGCCTCCGCCCGCGGCCGCCCCGGCTCCCCTCCCACAGCCCGCCGGTCACGTGACACACGGCGAGGCCCGTACCACCTCGCGGGGAGAGCGTGGCCCGCTCCCAGTGTGGCGCCCGTGGGTTGCAGGCAGCCGCTCGTCCCTTCTCGTGTCCCCGGTGATCGGACATCACTGTTCCCGCTCTGCGCTGTGACAAATGGGCAGGTATAGCGCGGGAGGAGAGGAGGTGCCTTCCAGCTCTCTTCATGTTCCCCCTCTCTTCAGGTGATGGTTCTGCCCTGTCCCTGTGGACAGGGCGGCCCTGGGCCGAGCCACTGCGATAGCCGGGGGGGTGGCGGTTCCCCGGGAGAGCAGCGGGACGACCAGCTGAGTCCCGCGGTACGAACGGGCTTCTCATCCCTCACTTCTACCGTGTCCGCCATCGTCTCGCTTCTCCGCGGCGGCGGCGGGCACGAGGGCGAGGAGCTGTCTGCTCCTGTTCCCCCCCCAGCTGGCGGTGGGGGTGGTACGGCCGGTGGGTCAGTCGGTGTCAGGCGCCCGCGGACACGGGACGGGCCGGGGGAACCGCGGTGAGCGGGGGCTCCGGGCACGGGGAACCGGGACCGGGTCGGGGGTGACCGGGCACGGGGAACCGGACACGGGGCTCGGCAGGACAGGCCAGCCCGGGTCCGACAGGGCCTGAGGCGTTCGAGTCCGTGGGTGCTTAGCAGGGCCTGCCCGTTCCGGCCTGAGGCTTCGGGCACGGGGGTCTGGTCTGTGCGACCTCAGCCTTGATCCAGAGGAGGCCACCAAGCTGATCAGAGGGGAGAAGCACCTCTCTGTTGAGGAAAGGCTGGAAGAACTGGGATTGTTCAGCCTAGAAAGGAGAAGGCTTCGGTATGACCTAATTGTGGCCTTCCAGTACCTAAAGGGAACTTACAGAAAAGATGGGTCAAGACTATTTACAGGGGTCTGGAGTGACAGGACAAGGGGGAACGGCTTCAAACTGACAGGAGGGTTATGTGGGACACTGAGAAGAAATTTGCCCTGTGAGGGTGATTGCCCAGAGAAGCTGTGGCTGCCCCTGGATCCCTGGCAGTGCCCAAGGCCAGGTTGGACGGGGCTTGGAGCAACCTGGGACAGTGGAAGGTGTCCCTGCTCATGGCAGGGGGTTGCACTGGATGATTTTCACACTCCCTTCCAACCCAAACCCTTCTGGGATTCCCTGAACCCACCCCTGAAGACTGGAGGTGTCTGGGCATGAGGGGTTGGTCCAGCCCCATTCAACCCTGAGGGGCCTGAGGTGTCCTGGCTCAGTGTCCGTGATCTGGGCATGGCAGGTTGGGGTGCTTGAGCCCGTCCCATCAGCACACAGAAGGGTGGTCCTGGATCAGTGCAATGCCCAGGGAGGTGATGGAGTCACCCTCCCTGGAGGTGTTTAAGGAAAGGCTGGACACGGCACTCAGTGCTCTGGCCTGGCTGACAAGGTGGGGATCTGTCACAGGTTGGACTATGGCGCCGTGGAGGTGTCAGGCTCAGGCTGAGCTTAAGGCCAGCTGCTCCCAGAGGGACGCAGAGCAGGACTGGCACTGGTGAGAGATGCTGTGCTATCCCGTGTGCTGACCCTGTGCTCTGCCCCTGGCTGCAGGAGGCCTGGCTGTGCTGAGCCCTCACTATGAACGCCATCGTTGCCCTGTGCCATTTCTGTGAGCTCCACGGGCCTCGCACCCTGTTCTGCACCGAGGTGCTGCACTCGCCGCTCCCGCAGGGCGCCGGCAGCGGGGACATCTCCGGGCAGAATGAGCAGGCGGAAGAGGAGGAAGGTGGGATTCAGATGAGCAGCCGGATCCGCTCGCACAGCCCGGCTGAAGGAGCCAGTGCCGACTCCAGCAGCCCAGGGCCAAAGAAATCAGACATGTGTGAGGCAAGTGTGAAAATTTGTCTGTGGGCATCAGTGTCCTTGGCTTGGCTAACGGGCTCTGAGATTCTCTGATGCAAATTGAATTTAGAGGGAAATAAAAATGTGAACAGCACTTGTTTTGTATGTGTCAGTGCCCGAGGAGCTCCAAGTCCTCATAAACTGCAAGCTCTAATCCTAATGTGCCATGATGAGAGGATGAAGGAGCTGTTGTTGAATACACACACCTTGACAGGACCTTGAGGTCTCTTTAAGCTCTGTGATCTATGATTCTCTTGTAGTTGAGAAATGCTTTCCTCAACCTTGAAGAGCATTTACTTTGTTAGATTAGGTCAGACCATTTATTAATAATAATTTTAAGAGCAGTACTGATTGCAAAAAAGAAAAAGCAAAAGCAATTAAAACAATAGGAAAAATGTATATTCTCAGTCGTTCAGGGCTGTTCAGCCTGGAGAACAGAAGTTTGTGTGGAGACCTCACAGCAACCTTCCAGTGTCTGAAGGGGCCTGCAGGGAATCCAGAGAGGGACTCTTTGTTAGGAACTGCAGTGATAGGACAAGGGGTAGTGTGTTGAAACTGAAAGAGGGGAAATTTAGGTTAGATGTACCAAAGAAATTGTTCCCTGTCAGGGTGGTGAGGCCCTGGCACAGGCTACCTGGAGAAGCTGTAACTACCCCATCCCTGGAAGTGTCCAAGGCCAGGTTGGATGGGGCTTGGAGTAACCTGGGATAGTGGAAGGTGTCCCTGCCCACGGCAGGGAGTGGAATGAGGTGATCTTTAGGGCCCCTTGCAAGTCAAACCATTCCATAATTTTATGATTCTCGTACTTGTCTTCCATCAGTACTTGCTCTGACATATTTATTATTTACTTTCCCTTCAGTTGTGGCCAGTTTTGTTTGGCCAGTTGGTTTCACAGCTGCTGTAACTGAACTTTACCAGCTGTGCAGCCAGCACCAAGTTCACAATGAAATTAAATAGTGGAAAATGAGCATAAGAGCAGAGGAAGTATATTAGAGTTTTGTGTGAGGAGCTGAGTTCAAATCCTGACCCTGACTCACATTCCTTGTCTTCTGAGCCTTTGTGTTCCTGTCTGTGTGTGTGTAAATAACATTTTATGGTGTTTTGGAGGGAACTTTGAGAGCTCTTTGGAAACCTAAGACAGCTGCACGCTCATTTATGGCTGGATTTGCTTTTCTGCCTTCAGGGCTGCCGCTCTCTTGCAGGAGGACACCCGGGGTACGTCAGCCACGACAAAGAAACCTCCATCAAGTACGTCAGCCACCAGCACCCAAACCACCCCCAGCTGTTCAGCATCGTGCGCCAGGCCTGCGTCCGCAGCCTCAGCTGTGAGGTACCTGCCTTGGAGGACAGGGAAATGCTGTTTGTGGCTCCTGTAGCACTTCAAATCCAAGATATTCCTTTGCTGATCCTGGCTGCTCTGTGCAGGCTGAAACACGGAGGGAATGAGGTGGAAAGACAGGCACAGAAGTCTGTTTATTCCAGAATCGGTGGTATTTTTTAAGCTTGATCTTTGATGACCTCACAGGTTCCTTCCTCTCAGCCTTGTGAGGCTAAAAATATCCCTTTCTTGGTTTTGTTCCTCGTGCTTACTGTGTTTCATTGTAAGATAACCTGGTTTTTGTAAAAACCTCTGAATCTGTTGTTGAGTGCCCTTTGTAGACCATTAGTATTCATCCTCTAAGAGATATGAAGGAAAAACCTTACAGATTAATGAGCATTTTGTGTGTCAGGATCAGCAAAATTCCTTCTGGATTCTCAATATTGTAGCTGAATGGAGCTGAATCCTTAAATTACAGTTAAATTGAAGGATTTGGAGTGTTTGTAGGATACCTCTGGAGAGCTGTTGGACCACAGTTTTGGGATAGTAGGGTAAAAAGGCTTCATTTATTCACCAAGTGTGTGTTGAAGTGCAGGAAGCTGTTTAGTTGGTTACTCTGTGATGTGTTTAATGATTTTGGTGTGTGTGTCCCTTCCCTTCAGGTCTGCCCAGGACGTGAAGGCCCTATTTTTTTCGGGGATGAACAGCATGGTTTTGTGTTCAGCCACACCTTCTTTATCAAAGACAGCCTGGCCCGAGGTTTCCAGCGCTGGTACAGCATCATCACCATCATGATGGACAGGATTTACCTCATCAACTCCTGGCCTTTCTTGTTGGGAAAAATCAGAGGCATCATTGACGAGCTCCAGGGCAAAGCGCTGAAGGTGGGTCAGTGCACAGAGTCCCTGTGACTCAGTGTCAGCACAGCATCATGACCCCTGACTGACAGCTGAGTCAAAAAGCTGATCCAGGTCATGCCAAGGTGGTCATTAAGATGGACACAAGGAGGATGGTGTGTGTCCTCATCCCTGGAAGTGTTCATGGCCAGGTTGGACAGGGCTTGGAGCAACCTGGTCTCATGGAAGGTGTCCCTGCCTGTGGCAGAGGTGTTGGAACAAGTTGATCTTTAAGATCCTTTCCAACCCAGACCATTCCAGGATTCTGTGTCTGGGGATGTAAGAGGGAAGGAACAGGGTGTTTTTGTCTTTTGAAACACTCAGTGCTTTTCACAGGCCTGGTAGACAACAGCTCTGTTACAAATGCAAGTCAGTAAATCTGGGAAGGACAAGGATTTTGGAGCACATTGTTACTTAGTGATAAATTTAGCCCATCGAAGAATAAGATGTCCCTTCTCTCCGTTTTCCCATGATTGGATGGGTGTGTGTGTGTGACGCACCCTTTTCACTTGGTATTTTAGTTGTGATTCTTTTGGCTGAGCTCTGTACAAACACTGAGCCTCTTTCAGTCTGTGACACTGCCCTTGCTGTGTGTGCAGGTGTTTGAAGCAGAGCAGTTTGGGTGCCCCCAGCGTGCCCAGCGCATGAACACGGCCTTCACCCCCTTCCTGCACCAGCGCAACGGGAACGCCGCCCGCTCCCTGACATCCCTGACCAACGACGAGAACCTCTGGGCCTGCCTGCACACCTCCTTTGCTTGGTAATGCCACTGCTGTCCTCAGCTGCTACAGCTCCTTCCTGAGGAGGATATTGCTGTATCCTGAAAGAGCGGGAATGGGATTTGGGTGTTGGGGTTTTTTTGATTTTTTTGAGGTGCTACTTAGACTTTGCTAAGTAGCGTCTAGAATTGGAAGGAGCTGACACTGACGCCTTTAGGACAAAAGAAAAAAAAAGTCTTTTTGCTGTGAAGTAAAACTAATGTGGCAGCTAATGGAAGCCATGGCTGTGCAGATGAAAAGGCTTTGCAGTGTGGAAGGAGTAAAAGATGCTCCTACCCGCAGTGTGGTGCACCTTGAATTCACACGTGGCAGACTGTGGTGGCTCACCTGGGAGTGCCCCTGTGCTGGGATCAGCAGTGTGGGAGGTGCAGCCATTGGGCTCTGACAGAGTCCAGTTGCTCCAGTGCCTGACTGGCTCATTAAACTTCCCTGGAAAGGTGCCACAGGGAGGGTTGCAACACTGGCATGTGATTTGGATGGGGGATAAGCATGGTGCACAAAGGAATTGCAGAATGCTGGGATCTGGGTGACTTTGCATGGCAGGGATTGTAAAATGGGCCAATAGTCCCACACTGAGGAAAGCACAGGGATGTGCTGAGTGGTTAGATTTTTTGTTGACATCATGGCAGCGAGTGTGTTACTGGATTTTTGCACCTGGCAAGCTGCATGAACCCTGCTTCTCTTCCTTTCAATGTCTCCAGGCTGCTGAAGGCTTGTGGTAGCCGGCTTACTGAGAAGCTTCTGGAGGGAGCACCCACAGAAGACACTCTCGTTCAGATGGAAAAACTTGCAGGTGAGACAGAAGTTTCCAGAGCTGCAAAGACCCTCTGAGAATGCTTTAGATGATGAAATACTGAGTTCTGTGATCAGCATCTTAAGTACAGCCATTGCTCATCAGCTTTACCTTCAGGGTAGTCTCTGCAGCAGCTGATCCACTCTCCCATCTGGAGATGGCTCTGACAGGATGTGAAATCCAGGCACCTCAAAGGCTCTCTGCACGTGGTGTTGGTCACTTGAGTAGCAATGTTGCATCATCATGATTATTGTTCTCTCTGGCTGGGCTGGCCCTCCCAATGAATCTCTACAGCCAGAAGGATTTGGAGTCACAACATAAGGATTTCTTGCTTCTTTTTCTACAAACTTTCTAAAAGTAAAGGATCTTTTTTTTTTCCTGCATTGAATTATTTTATTAACCATTTAGACTAGAATCTACAAAGCTTTGGCCATAACCTTTAAAACAAGAATAGAGAACATAGCTGATCAAAAAATGTGACTTCCTGTTCTGTAGAAGATGAAAATTCCTTCTTGACCCTTCAGTAGTTATTTTTTATCTGAATTAACACTTAGGTGTGTCTGTGCTGCTGCCAGTACTTTCAGTTACTGTGTTCTGAGCTGTCTCTTCCCACATACACCCAAAATCACATGGCTGCAGCATGTGGGCTCTTTCCAGTTTCCATTCCTAGAGAGCAGCAATTTGTATGACCACTCTGCCTTATTTTTCTGGCTAGATCTGAAGGAAGAGTCAGAAGGCTGGGATGGTTCTGAGGAAGAAGAGAAGCCTTTGTCCCAGCCAGATGTTGTGGAAGGGCAGGAGCTGTCCAAAAGCTCCCCTGAAACATCTCTGATGCCAGATTGCAACAGCTGGAACGTAGCTCACAGGAGGTTGTCTGTCTTTCGCTCTCTCAGGCACATGAGACAGGTGAGAAAGGCTGCAGAGTTCACAAGCTCTTTTCTCCTGATAATGTATTTTTTTTTCAGGATACATTTATTTCCTGCAATGTGCACATTCCCTGGTGCTGTGTTCAGCACAGTGCCTGCCCAGCCAGCAGCATGATGAGAACTGCAACTCCGGGCACGCTCCCTTCCTCACGTGGGCCCCTGCTGATCCTCAGTCATGTGGGGTGGGGTCAGATGATTTCTCTCAAATTCTGCACTTTTTTCTTCCTAAGAGCAGTGACAGTGATTTAATACAGAGGTTGTGCAGCATCTTCAAAGCCAAGTAATATTTGCTTTTAGAAAGTGTTTCACAGGGGAAAAATAATTTACAAACAGAATAAATTATTCTGTACTTCTGTACACATCTTGCTTTTCTCCAGTGCTCTCAGTCACCTGGCTGAGGGGGAAGGTTCATGTGCCCAAAGTTCTTGTGCTACATTTCCATGTTCATTCCTGCTGTTCAGTTCTACCTATTTTCCTACCTGTCACTCGTGTTTTTAACTAGGCAAATGGGACATTTCACTCATTTTTATAACCAGTGCAGAATGGTTTGGGGGTTTTTTTTCAGGTTCTTGGGGCATCAGCATTCCGAATGCTGGCTTGGCACGTTCTGATGGGGAACCAGGTCATCTGGAAAGCTCGGGATATGGATCTTGTCCAGTCTGCCTTTGATGTGCTACGGGTAGAAACCTTTTCCTTTGTTTCTTGGCTGCATATTTTTACATGTATTTCTCTACTACTCCAGCTTTTATAATGATCTGCCCCTGACATGTAATCTTGTGAAGAGCATGTTCTCAATTATGTGGTTTTTGAGACAAACAGCAATTAAAAAGGCCCAAAAAACATGCACAAAACAAAAACCCCTCAACCTTTGGATATTTTGCTTGTCATCAGCAACTGCAGGGGCTCTTGAGCTGGGTAGGTTACTTTTATCCTTCAAATCAGGAGCATCTGCCTAAGCAGTGCTCCAGGTGTTGGTTAGCCCTGGAAGTGAGGGAGAGAATTGTAGAGAATTGTTTAATTCCAGAGTTTCTCTGGACTGGTTCCTTCCCCTGCAGACCATGCTGCCCATCGGGTGTGTGCGGATCATCCCCTACAGTGACCAGTATGAGGAGGCCTATCGGTGCAACTTCCTAGGCCTGAGCCCACACGTCCAAATCCCACCCCACATCCTGTCATCTGGTAAGAACCTGTTGCAGGACCCTCTCCCTTCCCTGTCATCTCCTGTTAAAGGACACCAGATGATTTTTTAAAATAAATATTGGCTGCATGAACTAAAGCCCAAATCACTTCATTCTGTTTTCCCCGTGTCTTTGCCTGGTCAGTGACTGAGAGATGTGACACCTTTTCTAGGCAGTGACCATAGCAGGGTCTGTAGGTGTGTTTTGGAATCTGGGCTAGCACAGCTCATGCCCTTTTGGGCTTTTGTTGCTCCAGAGTTTGCAGTCCTTGTGGAAGTCCGTGCTGCCACCCGCTCCAGCCTCTACCCAACCCTGTTTGATGATGAGCAGTCCCTCAACAAGTACGAGTTTGTTGTCACCAGTGGGAGCCCCGTTGCAGCAGATCGAGGTGGGTGATGTGAAAGCAGAAAGAATCTCTGTCATTGAGATTAAAAGAGCATCTTGATCATTAATTGGTTTTCATGTACTGGCCCTTAAGGAGGTTTGAGTAGAAGCTGGGTCAATGTTCAGCTGGGGTTTAGCTGTTTGAGGTGAGGTTCACCACAGATTGTTCAGTTACAAAGGATTTCCTCTACCAGATCAGCGTTTTGCCTATTCATTTTCATAAATGAGAAATGGATTCTGTAACATTAAGAAATATTGTAGGGAAATTCAGTAACCCACAGTGAACACTTTCAATCCTGGAATGCTTGTGTGTTTATTTTGAGTAAGACTAACTTGTGAGGACCATGACATCACTAATTTTCCATGTTCTATCTGATAGCCAAATATAACTGATAGAGAAATCCCCAGACTTTTTAATTTAATTTTACCTATTTCCTTCCAGCAAGTTGAACACCTGCACCTAGAGGTGATTTGAGTCAGGTCCATCAGTCTTGTCTTTTCTGGGAAGTCTTAATTTAGATGAATTGGCCTCACTGAATGTCTCAAAAGACATGGCAGATGGCTCATCCTTCCTCTCTGTCCCTGAGGGTAGAGATGCAAAGACTTGCCCTCTCCATAGTGCTCTTCCTGTTGCAGATCCCACGTGGATAATTACATTAGTTTATTTTCCATCCAATCAGTGGCATGTCCAGAAACTTCTGGACAAAAATAGACACTGGAAGGTCTTTTCTCCACCACAGTATCAAACTTACTAGGCCATGGGCTGGTGGGGAAAAAAGTCTCCTAGGGACTTCCAAAAAGTGGTCCAGGAATGCCTTGGGTTGGTTGCTGGTTTATTTTTTCACTAAGTATCCTGGAACTGCCCTTAACAAGAGGAACATTAAATCCAAGTGTAAGTTGAGGGTTTATGTTTTTATTTGTATGTTTGCATATTGTACAAAGCATGAAGGTTTTTTCATAACCTTGTGTTTTTAATGATCTTCTGATAAGGGCACAACAAAACTTTAGCAGCAATTTAAAAGTGGGTCTGAAGAAAAAAACAAAGGCCCCTGAACCTGTCTGGATGTCCCAGGGCCCTTCACTAAATTCCATGTTGCTTCTTGGATCAGATGTTTTTCTGATGGGATCATCTTTAGCTCCTCTTCCATGGAAATGAAATCCCAGCAGGCCACTGGGGGATGTATTTAACAAGTAGTAGTAAAGGTGTAAGCAGTAACCTTTAGCTTGTGTGTCCTCTTTCTCACCCTTTCCTCCTTTTTCTGCTCCTGCAGTTGGCCCAACGATCTTGAACAAGATTGAAGCTGCCCTGACCAACCAGAACCTCTCTGTGGACGTTGTGGATCAGTGCCTTGTTTGCCTGAAGGAGGAGTGGATGAAGTAAGTACAGCTACCTTGCTTTGAGAGGAGCAGCTTTGGCACTGCTCCTGGAGCAGTTACAGCGGAGTGCAGGACAGTTTAGTCAGGTGACTTCTGCTGCAGTTCAGCAGTAGTTGGATTTACAGGAACAAATTAAGTCAGGACTTAAGAATTTTCTACTCTAGTCCTAACTCTCCTTTTGGCTTTCAGCAGTTCTTAACCTTTATGCTTCAGTTCACACATCTGTAGGTTACCTGCATGACAACACCTGTCTGCCTCACCTTGATTAGGAGGATTAAATATGCAAATCCCTCTCTGCCTGTCAGTGTGGCCATACCCCAGCAAAGGTAACACCCAAACACATGCCCGGGTTCTGCCTGCAGGCACTGCATTTCAGAGGTGCAGGTAGCTGTAAAGGAAGACCAGTCAGTCATGTGAAATAATTCATGGAACTTTGTGAGTTTACCTGAAGCCAGATGGGCACTGGATGTGTCTCCCACTTGTCACAATTAATTGTTCTCCTTTCCACTAGAATGAAAAAACCAAACTAGAAATATGCCCATTATTACTGAAAAGGAGTCATCTCCCTAACTAATCCCCCTCCTTCATCAAAGCATGAGAACAGTTCCATGAAGTTTTTATTAACATTTAGTTGCAGTGGGTGCCAAGAGAAGCTGCAGTTCCTCCTTGTTCCCCATTTGATGCGTGCGAGCCCATTTGATACTGACAGGAATCTCTTGTTCCTGCAGTAAAGTGAAAGTCCTCTTTAAATTCACTAAAGTGGACAGCAGACCCAAGGAGGATACTCAAAAACTGCTGAGCATTCTGGGAGCTGCAGAGGAGGACAATGTCAAGCTTCTCAAGTTCTGGATGACCGGCCTGAGCAAGACGTACAAGTCCCACCTGATGTCAACAGTTCGCAGCCCAACATCCTCAGAGTCCCGGAATTGAAGGGTGCCCAACCTCCCCTGCTGCCTTCAGAGAAGGGCAGGGAACCCTGGTTACCTCTGCTGAGCCTGCAGCATGTGCTTTAGGTGGATAGTGAGGCTTCATCACTATTCTCCTGGTCCTCAAACCAACTTGAAGAGTGACTTGAGTCTTTTCTACTTGCTGTGAGACTGGGCTAATAAGTGCTAATCCACAGTGCTGCTGTCTCTCCTGGAACTCAGCTCTCAATCTAGACGTGCACACTCAAGACTAAAACACAGCAACGCTCAAAGGATCAGCTCAATTAATTTAAAACCCCTCCTGTCCTCATTAAGCATCGTGGTGTGGCAGCAGGCCTCACCTTGAGATTCCTTGGCAGGCCTGTGGCAACATCCAGAACTCCTGGGAGTGCATATGGTTAATCTCACTGAAACCCCACGTAAATCTCCTAAATGCCTGAGAGAACAAGAACCAAAAATGAGAGGCACGTCACAGGGCATGGATCACATGTAAATTATTTCAGACCACTTTGTGCTCAGATTTAAGAGACGATTTTCTGCTGTAGCATAAGTCAGGATATCCCACGGGAGTCCTGTCACTCCTCTTTATTTATTTATATCTTAACTTGAGACAGTTTTAGCATTTGCTTTGGAAATCTTGTCTGGGAGGCCGAATTGTACAATAAGAAGTCTCAAAATGCAGCCTGCTTGCCTCTCAGAGGGGAAAACACTCGCCTTGTTTTGCCTGTGGTTGCAGAACTTCCAGGTAATGAAGATAACCTCGCCAGGATAAGGTTCTCTTCTGTCTTTTTTAGCTTCCTAATTAAGTTAAGCAGAAGAGATTCAACCTGTAGGTGCTCCCTTATATAACTCTATAGTAGCCATTTTTGCTTAATAGCTCATGAAAACATTGGTGCATTTTTTAATTACCTAACCAGATATTCCTTATCTGTACTGTAAGGAATCACTGTTTCTGTTGTGAAGTCTGAGGTTTATGTCTTTTTTTTTGTTGTTTTTCTGGATCATTATTGGGAACACTTGACGTTACCACAGATGTTTTGAACAAGCTAAAGGCAGGTTTTACCCAGGTGACCTTCTACACTCACTCAAGCTCAGAGAGGATGTTCCAGCTTGTCACAAGTTCTGGTCCTATATATAAAATACGCAGGTTGATTTTTGTCTGGAACATCTGTAAAATGGAGACAGGCATTAAATCTCATAAGAGCTATTTTTGTAAAATGAACAAAGCCTGGTTTTGTGTTTATTTTCAGTGTGTGTGCGTGTGTTGTGGTGGGGGAAAGCAGCAATTGATCCACAAAATTCCTGCATCCTTACCTTAGATCTAATGTAGAGAATTTAATACAGTTCTTTTCCTCTTATCTTTGTATTAGTTTCTTGTAGACTGACCTAGTACTGTTTATTTTAAAACTTATTCTGGTCCAGTCCAGAGCTGCATAACAGAACAGGTGAGACATCATTTGGCATTGAGACCTTGATTGCTGAACTGTTTTTGTCTTTCAAAAAAAAAAAATCTCTCCCAGGCAATCCAACATAAAAACCTAACCTAGTGGTTCCTTCCAGAACAGCAGAAGGTTGGTCACAAGGTCGAGCCCGAGGCTGCTGCATCTCCCTTGCTCCTGGTGAGTCCTGCACGACGTTGTTCCTCTCCATCCTGACCTGAGACAGGGCTGTCATGGACAGCCAGGTTCAGCTTTGAGCCAGGGCAAGGAAACCACTAAAATGCCCTCAGGAGAGAGGAGGGGGAGAGCTGCCAAGTCAGTGAAGCTACACCCCAGCTGTGCTTGCCTGCCAGAACACATCTGTCGGTGGGATTAGCAAACGATTGCCCGGGCAAGTTCCTGCAGCTCGCAGGCGAGGCCGCGGGCGCTCCCTTTGCCGTCAGCGAGGGCTGGAATGTGCACAGCTGAATTCACACAAAAATCATGGCTGCAGACATCTTTCACCACCCTCCTTCCCTCCGAACGATACGCCTCAGAGACAAACTGATTGAGGCAGGATAATTCTTTATTCCAGTGTGATTTCTGCCTGGCTGAGCTGTACCTGGGAGTGAGGTGGGAGTGGTGAGTGCTGCAGCTGCCGGGTGATGGACCCAGTGCTGGGTCACCGCTGGCTGCAGTTACAGACAAAGCCTTTTTGTACCAGTTCTGCCACCCCTGTCCCCTCAGCCAGGCAGGGTCCAGCAGGTGATTGTCCTCCTCTATTCTGCCCTCATGAGACTCCACCTGTGGTGCTGCCTCCAGCTCTGGGGCCCCACAACATCACAAGGATGTGGAGCTGCTGGGCAGAGTCCAGGGGAGGCCACAAAGATGCTCCAAGAGTTGAAGCCCCCCTGCTCTGGCACCAAGAGCTGTTTTCGCCTGGAGAAGAGAAGGCTCTAGGGAGACCTCAGAGGCCCTTCCAGAGCCTAAAGGAGCTCCAAGAGAGCTGGAGAGGGACTTTGGGTAAGGGCCTGGAGCAACACGACACAGGGAGTGGCTTCCCACTGCCAGAGGGCAGGGTTAGATGGGATATTGGGAAGGAATTCCTTCCCTGTGAGGGTGGTGAGGCCCTGGCACAGGGTGCTCAGAGAAGCTGTGGCTGCCCCTGGATCCCTGCAAGTGTCCAAGGTCAGGTTGGACAGGGCTTGGAGCAACCTGGGACAGTGGAAGGTGTCCTTGCCCAGGGCAGGGGGTTGGAACAGGATAATAACCTTTGAGATCCCTTCGAACCCAAGCCATTGTCTGATTAAAGAACGTGTTGCTCGTTTGCAGCATCCACTGCGAGGGCTCGGTGTGTGGTGAAGCGTTCGGTGTCAGGGTTTCCGTACCTGGGGAGGGGCGGGTTTTGGGGAAGGGTTCGGAGCCTGAGGCAGGGTCGAAATCCCAGCCCCGTGTGGCGGCCGCTCCTCCCCACAGGCCGCTCCCGCCTCCG
>VZTR01025311.1:29968-109542 GCA_013400775.1 Chaetops frenatus
CTGGCGGTGGCGGCCTGGCGGCGGGCCCGGCCCGTGCGGGAGGTGCTGTTCTTCCCCTCGCGGCCCTGCTGCATCGAGGCTCTGCTGGCCGAGGCGGCCGAGCCCGGGGCGCCCGCCCGGCCCTGCCCGTGCCCGCTGCCGAGCGGCGACACCGCCCTGAGCCGCCTGGTGCGCCGCCTCCTCTCCGCCCGCCGCTCGCTCGACCTCTGCCTCTTCTGCTTCTCCTGCCCGCAGCTCGCCCGAACCGTGCAGATCCTGCACCGCCGCGGGGTCCGCGTCCGCGTCGTCACGGACGCGCAGTACATGGGGCTGCACGGCTCCCAGATCGGCCTCCTGCGCCACGCGGGTGAGCGGGCGGCGATGCCGGGACGGGGATGGAGCCCGGCCCCGGGGCTGGCCGTGGCACCTGGAGGGGCTCGGTGACCCCTGAGCAGGTGTTTGTGTCTCTGCAGGGATCCAGGTGCGCCACGACCAGCACAGCGGGTACATGCACCACAAGTTCGCCATCGTGGACCGGAGGATGCTCATCACGGGCTCCCTCAACTGGACCACCCAGGCCATCCAGAGCAACCGGGAGAATGTGCTGGTCGTGGAGGACGCCGAGTACGTGAAGGCTTTCCAGGATGAGTTTGAAAGGATTTGGGAAGAGTACAATCCCGCCAATTACAGTTTTTTTTCCCAAAAGCAGTAAATGATCGAGCTGCCTCACAAGGCTGGTGGAGAATGGTAACACCCACAGATTTTATGTATAGACATCATTGTTTTGTCCATCTGGGTGTGACTTTGGTAAATGTCTCCAGAGAAGTGAAGTGCTCTCTGCCCTAAAAATGCTACAGATCCCTTGCTGTGGGTCATTCCCGTGCTAGAGGGAATGACTCAGCTGTTTGGTTGTGAGGGTGACAGTGACAGAGCTGCATTCACAGGCATTAAAACTTTGGGCAGACTCGTTGCTGTGCCCTGGTGCAGACCAGGTGTGGCCATACAGTGCTGAGCACGTGTTTCAGTGGTAAAAGGAATGTTTTCCAGCTTGGGCTATGGAATGGAATTGTAGCATAGGGCTCCTCTACACCGGTAACTAAAGGAGAGATGAGAGAGCTACAGCAGAGTTAAGAGTTTGTATAGATTAAGTGCCGCAGTTACATTTCTTGTTGGCATTAATTGTTGGAAGTTTGTGAAAGGAAATTCGTGGAAATAACAAAAAGTTTTGATTTTGCACGTTTCTTTTGGTTAAAGGTTAGCAGAGCTCTGGTGTAAAAGCACGAGCACAGATGGTAGTGACAGCTTCTCTTCCAGCAAGGAAGCTTAGGGAAGTCTGGAAGGAAATGAGAGAAACGGTTCTTTGTGATCAGTGTTGGTCTGGAAAGCAGACATGGCTGGAGTTGGGTCACCCACTTCAGGAAGGTCTGGAAACCCAGGTTCTTTCGGGTGTTGGGACAACGTGTCATGGTCTGAGCCCTGGCCTAGCAGCAGCAGGCTGGGGACAGCGAAGGGAGGGAGGTGACATCTCTGTCCTCGCAGCTCAGGGTGGTGTGAATTCAAGAATTTCAAACTCTAAATAGTGGCTGTGTAAGAATTGTTTCATACTGAATAGAAAGTGCCTTAATATCTCTCAAAATGAAAAGGGTTTGATATTCTGTTACCAGTTTTGTTACTAGTAGTGCTGTGATTGGCACTGTTAAATAAACCATTTTCACAGAAAACATCAACAGCCTCATCTGACTTTTGCATTCCAATTCCTGTAGATCCTTATTAGGATATTTATGATACATGGCCATCCCCAGATTTTACATTTGTTCTGTTCTGAGTAAGTTTTCATGGGGGAGAGAAAATGATGTTACCTGTATGGAAGCACCTGGGGAAGGTCATTCTCCAGTAAATCCCATTCAACAACACTAGATTTAAACTACTTAAAATATATTATTGCTGTCAAAATGCTGCCTGTTGCATTTCCTTTGTGAAGTGTGACTATAAAGCAAACACCTCCTTTTTCATGCTCTGACCTCTGCCCTGTTCTTCCTCCTTATTAAAAAGAAACCTGTCACACACAGCATGCAAAGGGTGGTGCAAAAATAGTTTATTACCATATAGTTAATGTAAAGTTAGGTAATTGTATTTACAAAGTAAAAATGATCAGCTACATCCAGGGGAGCCTAGCATGTCACACAAGGTTTGTAAGGAATAAATACAGGGAGAAAAATTGATGTTTCTATTACAGCAAGCAGTTGATCAGCAATGGTGGCTCTTAAAAAAGCACTGGAATAAACTGGGAGTGGAAGGGAGAAGGGAAGGAGACAGGAACTCAGACACACGGAGAAACAGGAGCCTCCCACACCCTTCCTCTTTGCAGGGGATAAGAAATGATGTGTGAGAGCCCTGAGGCTGCAGCATCCCAGCACTGCCCGGGTGCTGCTGGCCCTGCTCTGAAGCTGCTCGGCCACGTCACAGCTGGAGCTGAGGACTGGCTGCTGTCACATCATCACAGAAATGACTCTGGGAAATGCCTCCTTCACCCTCAGTGCTCACGGTCCCCCTGGGTTGTTCCCAGACACACTTGGCAGAGCACAGTGCCCGGATCTGACCCAGAACGAGTCCCCATCACTGGTCAGTCGGGAGCTCTGCCCAGAGAGAGCCAAGGCCAAGCTGTTCCGAGGGCACTGCAGGAAGGCTGACCATTAATTACCTGAACAGCCTCATCAGACACCACCCGCAGCCTCGCAGAGCTTCCTTCCCTGCCCCCCAAACCTCCATCCTTCCAAATGATTCTTTAAACCCTCAAGCCATCCAGAATTCCCAGGAGGGTGGACAGCAGGCCAAGCTGGAGCATTCCTGCTTCCTACTTACCATAGTCTCTGGTATTTTACATGCTTTGCTTTCCCTAGGTGAGAACAAACACTGAATGTTCTCGTCCTGCACACAGGGTGAAGGAAAGCAAGAAGAAAATAATGCAAATTGCACCCATTATTTACGAGATCAGGGCCAGCTGGGTTAGTTCAGCTGGTACCAACTTGTCAGCTTTCTCTGGTAAATCCCACACCCTTTTTCCTCAGCAGCCTCACGCTGAGGTTGCTGTTCCCAGCCTGGTGCTCCCCGTGCCCACAGCAGTGCCTTGGAACTTCTCGCTGTTTAAAATCACACAGTGAGTTACAGCTGGTGGCCACGCTGCTGTGGGATTGGGGGCTGTGCAGGGGGGGCTGTGGCTCCCTCGGGAAGACCAAGAGCATCCCAAAAGTGCTGCACAGCGTTCCTGGTGCCTCCCAAACCCGGGGGCTCCCTCTGCTCACTGAGCCAGCCCCAGGTGGCTGTGCAAGGAGAGCTGTGGCTCAGCTGGGAGCTGTTGCTGCTCTCTGTTAACAACAGGGCACAGTTTGCACATGCACAGCGTTGATGTCTCTATCAAACACAAGATTATTGAGTCCTCTGACTGGAAACAAACCCCTCAGTATTATAGCAAAGTAGGTTACAGTGGTCAAACAGACTGTACACGATCTTTGGACAGGTACCTTCAAAGCTAAAGGCATAGATCAGCAGAAAAAGTTTGAAAAAAATATTAATAACAGTCCTCAAACCCAAAAAAAGCAGTTTATCAGGGCAGATGGGGTGGGTTGGACACATTACACTCGTTGCTCCTCTCCCAACCTACATGTGGGGCCTCTGTCCTACAAGAAGACTTAAAAATCAAACCCACAGCTTAGTCAACAAAAGAGAACCCTCTGCAGACTGCTGAGGAATAAATATTTACACTGCATGCTTGGAATACTATACAGGTTTTAAATTACTTTAGTTTTTAAAAAAGAGAAGAATAAGAAAGCTTTTTTTACCTAAAAACAATGGAAAAAATTACAGAGCAAAGGCAAACCACAGCGAGTGTTCATGTGCTTGAGTGTCCACAACAAACTGCAGTATCCAAAAATGCAGGACAAAAATGCAAAGGTCTTGTGGAAGTGCCATCAAATAGACTTGGTACAAAAGTGACATATTTTGCAATGTGTACTGCAGTCCAGTTCTCTGGTACCCAAAAAAAAAAAGGGAATTTTCCGGTTTGCAAGTCAGACCCAATTCTAAGCAATTCTATTTTTGAAGCAAATGAACACAGTTTGCTTCTTTTTTTAATAGCTGAGCAAAGAAAAGGTGACATTTGAAGAAGGATTCAGTCTGGCTCAGGGGAGATGGTGCCAATGGGAGGAAAATTCTACTCAGGAAAAATAAGATTACTTGGAGCCGACGAGGAGATACCTGTGCCTTCACTGCACTTTACTTTTCCTCCCTTTTTGGTGCTACCAAGTGTGGAGTGATGCAGAATGCAGCAGCTTGCCCACACATTTTCTAATTTAAATAGCCACTGATTAATCCCAAAAGGTGGATGAAGGCTGGAGCAGGAAGAAGCAGGAGGATAACTAAGGACCACTGCTATGAATAAAAGGGCTTCTCCCTTTTTTTTCAAGTACCATGCTCTGCAGGAATATTTCAGTTTGGGGCTGCTTTTTGGTGCTGCAGGTTATTTTCAGGCAGGTAAAGTGCTGCCCCTTGCCCGGGAGAGATGCTCAGACCCACCAGAGTGAGCCCAGAACCCTCAGCAGGGGTTCAGAACATTTGGCTACACAAGGCACCTTCCCTCCTCCTCTTCCTCTCAGTGACCCCCAGAATTCACAGCTCGCACCCTAAAAACATCCTAAACATCCTTCCCAAGCACTGCCCAGCCCTGTCTGTACAGCAGACCAAGATTCTCCATTTATTTTTCCAGAGGAGGCCGACTCCCCCATGGAAAATGTCTGCTCCTACAAGCTAGAGCACCTGAACAGGATTTGCTGGGGAATCTGAGAAAGGTCAAGGTCCACACAGCAAGAAGGAGATCAGAACGTTCTGCTTGGTTGGTTAAAAAGGACAAAGTCTTGTTGTAAGTCTAAAGAGAAGAGAAAGAGGAGGAGGAGGAGGAGGAGGTGTTCTAGAGCCAGTGACATCTTGCAAGGGAAGAGCAATGACAGTGACAAGGCCCATGTGCCATCCCAAATCCATGCTGCCTCCCACAGCCTCTGCCAGGAGATCAGAGCTCACCATGGACCCAGAGCAGCCAGAAGTCATCCAGGTGGGTCATGGTAGGAAGGCTCCCAGGTTCTCCAGTGCCCAGATCCTGGAAGTGCTGTGGTGAGCTCGGATACAGTGACTGGCTGCACATCCACACACCTGAGGGCACGTGCTGCTGACGAGGGAAAGGCTTTGTATTCGACAGGCTGAGCATCTTCCTGACCCTGCTCCCATCTCCAGGCCCTCCATGCACACCCAGGCACACAGAGCATCCCAGCAGGAACAGGAGCTCTGCAAGGTGCTGCCATCCTGGCTGGGGACAAGTGAGGCTCCTCTGGGCACGATCGGCTGCCAAGTGCTGCCATGAGGTGCCAAGCTGGACACTTGGCCACAGCAAGGCCACACAAGCTGGACAAGAGCCTGGTTCCCACCGTGGTTCAGGGGCACCCCGTGTCCTGCTGAGGGTCTGGTGGCTGGAACTGAGATGCTGCTCCCAGGAGGATGAAAGTAACTTTGGCAGCTGTTGTGGTCCAGCCTGGCAGGACTGTGGGTGGCTTCACCAGCCCCATGGGGCTCTGAGAGCTGTACCACCCACCAGACCCAAAACCAGCAGGGAAGCACTGAGAGCTGCTGGCCTCAACCTTGGCTGAGGGCCTGAAGGACAAGAGGAAGCTCTGCTCCAGGTGAAGGCCAGGATATCTTCCACATCCCAGCCTGAAGTCACTCAGCACTAACCAAGCTGGGAAGTCAACGTGCCAGAATCTCCTTCAGCCCTGGTGCCTGGAGAGTCAGGACCTGGGATCCTTCCAGGAGGCACCTTGAGATTTAACCTGAGATGAAGCCCCCACACCTGCAAAGCAGCACAGGCTTCTTCTAGGAAGCCTCTGCTCAGCTGGCTGTGACCATCTAAGTGCTACCAGCTCCTCATCCCTTGGTTTGTATCCATTTGTCAGCCTCATGGTGCTTAATTGTATGTTTTAAATACAAAAGCTATTAGGACTGAGAAGGTCTGAAGCGCATACTGGTTTTGAGATTTTTATTTCAGGAAAAGATTAAAGAATTAAAATAGGAGCTGCCCTGCTGACAAGAAGAGTTGAATTCAAGAAGCTGGTAAAAAAGGAGCATTATATGCATTGAGCACTGTGCATTTTCAGTCAATATTGGCTCTACTTTCTACTCTACTTTCCTTTTGACTAGGAAAAGGGAGTTTCACATGCGCACAGACCCTGGGATACACGGGATTCAACGAGAGGAAGGGAGTAACAGAAAAAAAAAAAAAAAAAAAAAAAAAAAGAGTGCTGGGCTTGATCTAACAGAGGCAAGAAAGTGATCTTACAGCTCGGCCCCTGGAACACCAACTCCGACCACCAGCGAGACGGGAGCGAGGACGCGCCGACGGGGCCGACTCGATGGTGCACTTCAGTAGCTGCAGCTCCCCATCCATAACCACCTGGGCAGCCACCAAAGCTTGCCAGGCTTCGGTGGCACCTACATTCAGGATACGGCAGAGTCACGGGGCAGGAGAATCACTTCTTGCATCCTTCTCCAGCGAGATGTCAGTGTTGTACCTCCAGGCTGCGGACGCCGGCACGGACTCGCGCTCCCCAACAGCTTCCCCTGGGCTTTCCCCCCTTGTAGGTGCAAGTAATGCAGTCGAGATCAATGGTTAGGTCAGGCTCCTGGTGTGCTCTGAGCACTGGGTCTCTAGACAGCAGTAAGAGCTGGGTCTGGCTGACACCACCCAGGCCCTGCTCGCTCTTCCCGACAGAGCTATAGCTTATTAACAGGCTACTGAGCCTTAATACTGACACTTAGTGTAATGGTTTACAGTAAAGAAAGGATTCTCCTACAAAGCGCCGAAGAGAGGGGGGGAAAAAACCCCATTCCAATCCCTTCCTCTCCCTCTCAAGAGTCTCTGGAGCATCTCACAAGCAGGGAAAGGAGCCGGGGAGGCGAGGGGGGGGCACCGCCACGGCGGCGCCGGGTCCCGTCGGGGCGTCAGGACGAACGACAGCGAGGACATCGTAAAGAACGAGAGACAAACGGTGCTGGTGCTGTGCTGCCTCAAGCTGGGAGGTGCGCGTGGTCAAGCGGAGCGGGGAGAACTAGTCTTTCTTCAAGTCCCTGGATTCAAAAAGCTTCAGGCGTTCTTGCACAGTCAGGCCTTCCTTCAGACTCTGGGAGAGACAAAAGACAGAGAGCGTTGGGGCACGGGCGGGCGGCTGGGGCGCGGGCAGGAGCGATGCTGAGGCAGAGGAGACGTGGCAGCGAGGAACGGGCTCCTTGGCGGGGGATTAGTGGGACATGCTGAGAGAGAACACACGGTTATGGAGGGCGGTTACTGGCGGTGGTGCCTCGGGACAGGGTGAGATTGCAATGAACCAGGCGACGAACCAGAAGCGAATGAGAGGCACATCATGCTGCAAGCGGGATTAGCTGACTTGGGAATGGCGTCCTGGAGCTCACAGGGCACTGCTGGATGGGGCAATTCCAGTGGAGGGAGCCCTGGGCAGGCCAGCTCGGATCTGCTAGGCTGAAGCCCCAGGATGCTGAGCAGGACCTGCAGGCTGCTGCTTCCCTGCCTCCCGCACCACTGTGGCACCCATAGGGACAGTCCTGGCTCTACTCCGTGCAGGATCTGCTCAAGAAACTGGCACGTGGTGCCAGCAACCATCCTACCCCTTCCTTCACCCCATCCTGGGACTCTCCCAAGCCAAAGCTGCCTCGATTGCCCAGGTTTAGACAGAGGACTCCTAAATTCTCTTCAGGTGTGGCAGGCTCTGATGGCTGATCCAATACAGATGCAGCATCCAGATTTCAAGGCACAACTCTCAGCTGGCAAGCAGCCCCCTGGCATTTGGAATTCTGAAATCCATCACCTACACGTGGGGACTCAGTAGCACAGCACTGAGAGGGGCAGAAACCCAGAAACAAATTGTTTTGACTCTTGTAGGACACCTTTAAACTGAAACCAGCCTGAGGGGACAGACCAGCCTAATGCCAGCCTCCCTCCTTCCTGCAGCCCCAAACCTGTGGCACGAGAGATTGAAGGGAGCAAGGCAGCAAGTGGGGAGTTATCCCTGTGGATGAGGAGGCACAGACACCTCCCACCCCTAAAAACAGCCCCCACAGCCACGGCTCTGCCCCTCTGTGCCCCACTGCCTGTCCCCACCCCAGAGCTCTGCCTGCCAGCCCAGTCCTTGGAACTTGCAAGGAATTCATGCTGCAGCTGGAACATTATTTGCTTTACAGACCAAGACTTGGCACCTTCAAAGGCACAGACTGCAGGGATGGAAATCAGCTCCTGGGAGGAAAGTCTGAGAGAACTGGGATTGTTCGGCCCGGAGGAGAGAAAGCTCAAGGAGACCGCAGAGCCTCTTCCAGGGCCTAAAGGGGCTCCAAGAGAGCTGGAGAGGGACTTTGGACAAGGCATGGAGTGACAGGACAACAGGGAATGGCTTCTCACTGCCAGAGGGCAGGGTTAGATGGGATACTGGGAAGCAATTCTTCCCTTTGAGGGTGGTGAGGCACTGGCACAGGTTGCCCAAAGAAGCTGTGCCTGCTCCTGGATCCCTGCAAGTGTCCAAGGCCAGGCTGGACAGGGCTTGGAGCAACCTGGGATAGTGGAAGCTGTTCCTGCTGATGTCAGGGGGTTGGAGCAAGATGATTTTTCATCCCTTCCAACCCAAACCGTTCTGTGATTCCATGATCCTGTTATCAGGCAGCCACCTCCCCTTTTCCTTTCCTTTCCCTGGCCGTGGTGCCAGGGGACTGTTCTGTCACAGCAGCAGGTTGGACTTTTGGGCTGAGTTTTCTTTCCCATGTGTTTATCAAGGCAGGACTCCATGATAAACTTGCCCCAGGGCTGTGCAGATTCCCATGGTTACTGTATTTCTGGAAATGTTTTCCCTCCCACAGGCCCACAAACACAGAAGGGCTTTGCCAGGCAGCACGGAAATGAAAGCACTAAATTGGATTGGATTTCCAAATGCTGTGTGCTCTCTTTCCAAGGGGCAGCAGAGTCTCCTGGGATGAGAGTCTCTGAGCACACACTTCCTAAAGGAAGTTTACTTTGGGCCTCTTTAAATGGGAGCAGCTTGTGCATTCCAGTTCTCGCATCTGATTTCTCAGTAGATGGAAAGAGACACCAGGAATCATCAGACTGTTCTGCCTGATGGCACAAATTCCAGCAAATTCAGCCCCTGGGCAGTCCCACAACCATTTCAGTTGCTGATGAGGAGAGCCTGATGAAGTGAGAATAATGTGGGACGATACCTGTGATAAAGGGATTTTCCAACAGACTTCCTGGGGCTCTCCAGCCACTGTGCTGGGAGCTTCCCTCTCCTAACCTGCCTCTGCAGGTGCTCCCAGCTCAGTCTCTGCCATGGGCCAGGAAATTCACTATTGCTCCAGTTAATGGAGATATTTGGCTCATTAGTCAGCCTCATTTCTCATCAGCTCCCTCCTTTTGCTGGATGAACTTGGAAGCCTTGGAGGCTCAGGGATGGAGAGCAGGAGGAGAAGGTTACTGGGCAAGGAAGACTCTTGCTCAGGCATGGATCAACCTGAAAAAGCAGCAATTGTGGGTAAAGGAAATTAGGGCAGTCCAAGATATTCCCTCTGCATCTGAGGTGGCTGAGGCCATTTTCCATGCTCCAGGCTGTTATGAGAAGTACACTTAAAGGCATCCCTAACTATTCCTGCACCTGGCTAACAGCAAAACAGGTGTTTTCCTATGGGACCTGGACGGTGCTGGTGTTTAGTCTGAGGCATGCAGAGTCATTCAGGCATGCACACTCAGTGTCCCACGCTCCCAACACAGCAAACAGGAAAACGTGCCCCACCATGTCCAAATCCTCTCCGGGATGATGAGCTGTGTTGGTGAGGGTGGGAAGAGCAGGAAGACAAAAAGCCATATTCCCCAGGGAAGAGGCAGAGGGGCTGTGTTTCACACACATCTCGGGTGCAGTGACTTCTCCCCTCCTCTTCCCCTTGCCCCAGGAAAAGAATTAGCAGTGAATAAACCTGTCAGTCAGTCAGTCAGTCAGTCATTAAGAGAAGGAGGGCTCTGGTTTGGCAGGGAGGTGTGAGCAGTGCATGCAGAGGTTGGGCCGCTCCGTGGCGGCTGCGGCGCTGGCCGGGTGCCGGTGTGTTTACCTACGTGGCAGGGAACCTGGACTCGGGTTCATTTCAGTTATCCCATGAGACCTGCTCAATAACGGACTGTTGAAGGAAAAAGCAAAATAAAACAAAAAAACAAAAGAAGAAGCTCATAAATCCCAAATGAATTGGCACTGGCGTAGCCCCAGCCCCCCCACCATCCCGCAGCGATGCCCTGACACAGCCTCTGCTTCCTCTCCTCTCCTTCCCCACCAAGCAACACACATGGAAACCACACAGAAAGTGATCTGAGTTGAAGTGGTGAAGGGAAACTCAACATCAGAGTGGCCCAGCAGGTCTGGGCTGACCCAAAATGTGCAGAAGTCTTTCTGTGTTCACTGGGTGCAGAGCAGATACCCTGAGCTGAGGAGCTGCTGCTCTCAGAGCTCTGAGTGTTTCCCCACATGGGCACTGAGCTCAAAGCACTCTGCCTGCCCTGCAAGGGCCCAACCACTTCAAACATCAGCACCAGACAGCAGGTGAGAGGAAAGGTAGGTTTGCTCATGCTGAGCTTCCTCCCAACTGCCCTATGTTTAATGCTGAGTCCTGACCAGCATTATTTGCCCTTCCTTATCCCTGTGGTCCCACATGATGTAACTGGCTGCCAAGGAGAGCTTGGCACAGCATCACTGGGCTTTGGGATCAACAGCAAGCACAGAAGGACCACAGAAGCACAGGGCCATCTGCACCATGTTAACACACAAGCAAAGCGTGTGTTAAATATGCCCAGGATTCAGGCATTGCTGATACACATAAAGACAAGAAATCTTGCAGTGATGAACACTAAAACTAGAATGATGTGCACATTTCCACCTATATTTCAACTGAAAAGAGGAAGCAGATATTGGGACAGTCCTCCTGTGAAAGACCAAAGAAAAGGGTGAACTTCAGCCTTTATTCCAACCAGAGAGCAGCTCCATGCCTCCATCTGAGAAGGGTCCAAAGTGGGGGAGCAGGCCCTGTCTGGCTGCACAGTAAGTCCTTTTGCAGTAAAAAACCATCCACGCTAGCACTAGTGCCTGGGAAATTCTTAATTTTCTTCCCCTGCCCACTTCTTCCCACTTGGGATCCCCACCAAAGAGAAATGCTGGGCATTCCTCATTCCCATCCCACTGGGCAGGACATCTGAGCTCACCTTTGACCTGATATTCCTTAGTTGCCGGCTAACACTGGATCTGTCTTTCTTCAAGAAATCAGGGTTGCTTTTTGATTTCATAATATCTGGGAAGAAGCAAAAGAAGTGGGATTAGCCTGCTGCCCACTGCCTTCCTGCAAGGACAGAGCTGGGGCTCTGCCCCCCCAGCCCAGGAAAGAGCCCCAGTGAGCCCAACTCTTAGCACCGCCCCAAGGGCAGAGGGGGCTTTTGGGCATCCCTGCATCACAAGGTTTTCCTGATGCAAAAGGCCAGAAGGCTTTCAAAGCCCATCAGCTGTGGGTTGGAAGGCCAAGTCCTACACTCAGACAGACCCATTACTGCACAAGAGTTTGTGCTCCAGGATTCCTGTGTTAGCTCAGGACACCCAGGACTGCTTAGAGCTGCTGGAGGAGGACTGACCATATCCCGATACAGTGGTGTTCACAGGGGATTTCTCTCCCTGAGCTTCTGTGGCTGCTTTCAGCTGCTCTTTCAACCTGCTGATATCACAGTCTGCCTTGGCCTTCACGATGCTCAGCTCCGTGTAGATGTCTTTGTACTTGTCGCTGGCGTATTTCTTATCCTGGCAAGGGAACAAGAACAACCCGATGGAGCCAGACAGACAGCTGGAGCCGAGGGCTTTGTGGATGCACTGAAGAGGAGCTTGGCAAATGCCGACGGAAGAAGAGCCGGCAGCGGGAGAGAGGCTTGGCCAGGGCAGCACACACACCCTCAGAGCTGCTTCCAGCAGTGATACAGGGCTGGGAATGGAGACAGGCGGAGAGCTGAGAGCCAAGGGCGAGCACACAGTGCTGCCCATGCATGCAGCCCCTCAGCTACAGGCTTGTTTGTGGCTTTTCGTTTCAGCCAAGACACAGAATTCAAGCAGAATTCCCAGAAATGGCCTTGGCTTGTCCAGAGCAAACCAGTTCCACTGCTGCAAGGCTGGGCAGATCTCTAACACTGATTTTTTGTGCCATTTAAATCTGATCTGATGTGACAGAAAATGGGGAAATCACGCTGAAAGGGATGTTTTCCCACACTGTCTGCTTTGTTGGGTAAGTATTAAGTTGATACATGGAGTGCTTTACTGATGACACCAAAATGGGTATTGAATTACATACAGGGGAAAAATTAAATATGGTTTCAAATCTGGGTGTAAATGGGCTGAAATCTAAGCACAGACAGTCAGGAGCAGAGCACAGTAAGAGCACTTGCACAACCACCCCTGGCATTGTTACCCTCAGTGCTGTCTGCAGCTCGTCTTTGAGGGAGCTGATCTCCTGCTTCAGGTACTGGATTTCGGATTCTTTGACCCGCAGCAGGACCTGTGGGAACAAAAACCAGCATCTCTGTACCAAAGCAGACACAGTGTGACACCCGCTGTACCTGGTGACAGTCAAGCCAAGGGCTGAAGACTCGGCCCCGTGTCAGCACCACAAAGCCTCTGGTGCACCCATTTTCTGCTTCTCACAAAAAAACTCCTACTGGATTTCTTGGGGACTCGCCCAAGCTTGCAGTGCTGATGTGCTTCCTGCACATCCCAGTTTCTGTCCCCACTGCTCAGCATGGATTGGATCCCGGGGACAAGCAGGGACTGCAGAAGGAAGAGCGAGTGTCTGGCTCAACATGGTGAGATGGGAAGAGTAGGACCTCAGAACCGCCTGGCCTCATGCAGCCCATGATGACAGTGCTGACCAGCCATGAGAGTAGAGTGGGGAATGGACGGCTGAGACACCTCCTGGCTGTGACACCTCCCAGGTGTGACATGCTCCTGGGGTAACCCACCCACGTGCCCCTCTGCAGAACTCACCTCCAGCTCATAGGCATCCTTGCCCTGTGTGAGAGGCGACCCAGCAGCCTCTCCCCCGCCCTCCCCGGTCAGCAGGGTCCGCAATCGCGTGATCTCCGCAGCCAGGCGGTTATTCAGCTCCTGGGAAGAGGAGGAGAGCCCTTGTGGGAAGGGGGAGCAGGGCTACGGCTCAGCACGGAGCCCACTGTCACCCGGGCAGGGGACCCTGACCTGGTTGTGGGCGTTGAGCTCCTGGTTCTCCCGCTGGCACTGGCGGAGGGCCTGCCTCTCAGCCTCCAGCGCCTGCGCCAGGTGGGCGTTCTCCAAACACTTCTGGGAATACTGCTCCGAAAGCACCTCCAGCTCCCGCTGCACCGACTGCAGCTCCTCCCTGCCAAACACACACGGCGCTCGTGACCTCTCCACAAACACACACCCACCCACCCCCATGCCCCTTCTTCCTTCAGCATCCCAGGACAACCCAAACGAGGATGAGGATTGCATATTCCCTTTGGAAAAAAACTCAAGCCCAGAGCAAGTCAACTCTTCCCTGTCCTGGCAGAGCTGTGCTTGGGCACCAAAGGGGACAGGAGGTCGTTCTCTCAGAGGTTAAGTGGCAGAACTTTCTCAGGTTTCCAAAAACTGAGCTGAGATCTATCAAAATCTACTTATGAGAAATTCTTCCCTGTGATGGTGGGGAGACCCCGGCACAGGCTGCCCAGAGAACCTGTGCCTGCTCCATCTCTGAACGTGTCCAAGGCCAGGTTAGACAGGGCTTGGGGCAACCTGGGACAGTGGAAGGTGTCTCTGCCCATGGCAGGGGGCTGGAATGACTTGAGCTTTAACATCTCTTCCAACCCAAACCATTCCAGAATTCTAAGTTTGCTCTGGGCATTTGGGACCAGGTGTATTTGCACACCTCCCCATCTTACATAGATGTATCAAGGTTGATAAAGCTGACAGGCAGCTCTGCTCAGTTCCCATAGGAGGACAGCCTGGTCATGGAAAGCTCAGAGCTTCCTCCTTGCCTTTGAATAACCCCACTGCTGCAGCTGCGTGAAAAGCAGCACTGGCTGCACATCTGCAACTTCTGGGGACCATAAAGCAGCTATTTTGGGTAATGTGGGGACACCGACCTGAAACCTGAAACATTATGGGCAACCAAGAGGCTCTGACAGATGAAGTTGAGTAAGGATCAAGGGGAGAGGCCCCTGGAATAACCCTGAACTCATTGCCAGAATCAAATGGGAGAGAGGGCTCTCCCACACATGATCTACCTGCAAGATGGCAACAGACAGAGGACAGTGGGGGTCTTACAGGTACTGCCTTCGGAGGGCCTCGATGTCGGCGTTGACGCTGCTGATCTGGGAGCGCTGGGACTTCTCCAGCTCCCGCTCCAGCTCCTCCCGGTGCGCGTTCTTCATGGCTTCGATGGCTGCGAGGGGCAGCTCAGTGTTAGCACCCAGCACCCTCCACCCACGGCTGGGTTTTTTTGAGTTTTTGTTCATTTTTTAAAGGAACAAAACCAAAGTCAGCCCTGCAAATCTCCCACTGCTTCACGGCCCCTTCAGTCTGCGCCCCAGCTGCAAAGGAGCTTCTGCAAATCCTGCTTTTTAAGGGAATCCAAACGGTTGTCCACTTCCACTGTTTCCTGCACTGTGGAACTCCTAATGCAGACCCCCTGAACTCCAGTGTTTTAACATTCCCTGGGGCACTGAAATGAATTCAGTGTGCAATTGGCAATAGTTTAACCACAGGAATGACGAACGCCTTTCTAAGTTGGAATGAAAAGCAGATCAGACTGTGTAACAGCCAAAGACAGGGGTACCAAGCCTGGAGAAAGACCAGGAGATGGGCACCAGACCTGGAAGATCAGGAGACAGACCTCCATCCAAAACATGTTTCCCACAAGCCCTTTCCCATCTCCCTGTGCAGCTCACCCAGCACTCATCCCATCCCTTCTCTGCTCCTCGATGGAGCCAACACCACCCCCTGTGTCCCCCTCCACCACGGAGCTGCCCCACCATGGGGGGACCCTCTGGTACCTGAGATGGTGGCAGCCGTTTCCTCTGCCAGCAGGCGATCCTTCTCCTCCCGCAGCTTCTCCAGCTCCCGCTGGTGCTGCCGCTGCAGGTCCTCGATCTTCTTCTGGTGCGTCTCCTCCATGGCTGCAAAGCCCCTCTCACATGTTGCCTGCAAAGGGAGGAGGGGAAAGATTGGCCCAGGAGCACAGGGCAGTGGGGAGCCCACCAGGAGCCACACACCACAGGCAGCTCAGCTCCCCGGGTCCAGCAGGGATCTTCTGCTTCCCCAGCCATGGAGCAGGATGGACCTCACAAAGGTCAGGGCTTTTCCTGCAGTCACTCGATCCCTGACAGCTCCAGGAAAAGGGATGCACAGGGGCAGACCTGGTTTAGGGGCAGACCCTAATTTGGGGAATGCAAATGTATGTCAAAAAAAAAAAAAAAAACCAGCCAAAAAAACCCCCTTCTGTGCCCCTTCTGCTCTTTTCAATGCCTGTTTTTTTCAGCCTCTGGATGGAGGGAAGACGACGTGACAGCAACAGGACCTTAACTTCCAACCGAGTATTGCTGCAAATGCTGCAGGGAAAAATACTTGCTAATTGAATTACTAGGAAAGAACTCAGGCCAGGAGACAGGAGGAGCAATTTGAGGAGTTGGGATTTACCAGGGGTGAGGTCCTGAATTCCTGCCTGGTCCTTCTGCCCCTGGCACAGCCCCTACTCCTACCTTTGCAGCAGACAGATGCAAATGCCTGTTCCCAGCTCAGCTGCCAGCCCAAGCACATCGGGATCCCGGATGGACACACGGCTGCGGGACAAGGACAGGTCCAGCAAAGCCACAGGCAGGTCCAAGCCATGAGGGAAGAAGGGGGACACACTGGGGACAAGGTGCTGAGCCCCATCAGGCAGCTTGGGACAAACCAGGCACTGCACAGGGTTTTTCCCCTTAACGACACCGGTTGGCTTTATTCTCTGATTTCAACGGAGCTCCCCTTGTGTTTTCCGTGGAATATGACAACTCTCACCTAGGGACCTCTGGGACCCCATGGGAAATTTTAGGGGGACAAATTCACGCCCCCAGTGGCAAAAGTGCTCAGGACAGTCCAACACCACTGACCCTCACTAACATACACCCCTCAGCATCACTTTCTTGGCTAATGCTCTGTTACCTATGCCTAATCCTCATTCCCAATTTTCAGCTTTGGTGGTTTTTTCCCTCCCACTTAATCTTCAATCCTGAGGCATTCTTCACTTTCCCAGCCTTGTTTGTTTGTTTGTTTTTTTAGACTCCTAAATCAGTGCCAGAACCTGCCTGGACTTGGCTGTGGCACAGAGCAACCCTGCAGGATTCTTCATTACACCCTGAATTATAGAATATAGCTGGAAGAGATCCACGAGGATCAAGTCAAACTCCTGAAACGCCTCTAATTTTGGAACAAAAAGGTGCACACTTTTCCATAGGTCTGGCTCTAGTAGATAGTAGATTCACTATTTAATGTATTGTAAATGCATTGCCATAAATCCACATGTCCAAACCAGTATCTCATAGAATCCCAGAACGGTTTGGGTTGGAAGGGACCTTAAAAGTCCATCCTGTTCCACCCCCCTGCCATCAGCAGGAACACCTTTCACTATCCCATCCTGCTCCCAGCCTTGAACCTGGCCTTGGACACTTCCAGGGATGGGGGAGCCACAGCTTCCCTGGGCAACCTGTGCCAGAGCCTCCCCACCCTCACTGGGAAGAATTCCTTCCTAATATTAAATCTAAATCTACCCTCCTTCATCTTAAGGTCATTCCCCCTTGTCCTGTCACTCCATGCCTATGTCAAAAGTCCCTTCCAGCTCTCCTGGAGCCCCTCTAGGCACTGGAAAGGGCTCCAAGGTCTTCCTGGAGCATCCTCTTCTCCAGGGTGAAGAGTTACTCTCGTGCTACTGATGTTACATTCTCCATCAGGTTCTTAAGAGAAGAATGGAGCACATTTAAGCCTCCAGTTTGGGCAGGTATCCAATCGCTTGGTTGGCTTTCTGACCACCACTGCTTAATTCCAGTGGGATTCAGCAAAACTACTGCTCTCCCCAGGCTAAAACCAGCTTTTGGCTGGAGCTGAGCCACATTTCACCCCCACTGTGCTGGATCTTGTGGCTGGAAACAAGCTCTCCCACATTTTTGCTGATTCTTAAGAGCAACTGATCTGTGAAAGCCTCACCGGCACAGCCTCTGCATCGCTGCCCTTTTGGCTTCCTTTTCAACCTGGCAGCCTCCCTTCGTGCTGCCAGACTCCTCTACCACCCTAAGCTCACTTCCAAACTGGGAATGCTCTCCTAGGAAAAGCAAACCACCAAACCCATTTTTGTTTAGATGCTGGATGATCTCAAACCAGTTTTACAGCCAGTCTGACTGGTGGGGCAATTTGAACAGTGGCATTTAGTTTCCAATGGGTTTCTCTGTACCTCACCTGTGTGTTCCATAACTGTGCACTCTTTGTTGTGTACAGAATTACTGTGTCCAACACCAGCATGGTCCTCACAGCCTCCTGCAGAGGAGCTCTGCTTTGCTACAGAATTTGGCATCTGTTTGCAGCTACTTTCCCTAGGAACATACATTTTGAGAGCATCAAGTTTCCGTTTCATCCTGCATTTTTCAAGGCAGCAGAGACAGTCTGGAGATTTGATCAGACTGAGAAAGACAGAGTTGAGGAATGCTTTTAAAGGGAAGTCACAAACAAAATGTACGTGTTGGGTACAAGGAGAAACACTGAGGTCGTCATGTTGAAGGAGAGAGTGATGTTATCAAGCTACTTTGAAACTCTCTCTCCCTTCTCCATGCAAAGACCACCTGCAGAAATCCACCCTCCCAAGCCCTCAGCAATGCATTTAGAATACGCCAGCATGGAGAAAAAGGAACCACCATGCTTTACAGAGGCCTGGCTATTACTCTAGGGCTTGTTTCAGCACACTGGCTCTTTTAGGGGATATCTCTTGGTTCAGTAAGCAAACCCCAGGACTGCACACGCCCTCCCGCACGCTCAGCAGCAGAAAGCAGAAAAGTGTTAAACATATCAAGACCTTTAGGTTTTCAAAGTCTTTCTGGTATTTTTCCCTCAAAGTGGAAGCGTTCCCCTCCAGATGTTTGTTCTCCAGCTCGTCCCTCATGACGTTCATCTGGGCCTCCAGCTCCTGGATGCGTTCCCTCAGGCCGTGCATGGAGTCTGGGTCGCTGCCGGGGTCCTGCCCGGTGCCACCCGCCTTGCCGGCCACCCAGGTGTCCCCAGAGCCCGGGGCCACCGCAGGGGATGCCTCTGGGTGCTGCCTCTGGTACTCATCGAGGGTCTCCTGCAGGCGCTGCAGGTTCTGGCTATAGTGCTCCTGCAGCGCCTGCAGCTCCTCGCCGTGGATGACCTGCAGCTCCTTGATCTTGGCCTGGAACTTCTCCTCCAGCGTTTGCATCTGCTCCAGGTGGTACTGCTCCATGTTCTGCTTGTCGCGGACAATGGCGTCCAGCTGGCTGAGCCCCTCCGTCCTCTCGGCCTTCAGGGCATCCTCTGTCCTGTTGAGCTGCTCAATCACATTCCGGATCTCCTCCTCGTACCTCCCCTGCAGCTCGCTCAAGCTCTTGCTGTGTTCATGCCCTTCCTCCTCCAGAAGCCTGCGCTGGTTGTCCAGCTGGGACACCTTTGCCTTGAGGTCGGCGTTCTCCCTCTCCAGCACAGCGATCACCTCGCTGTACTCGCCCTGCTGCTTCCTGAGCAGCTCCTCGTACTCGTCCCGCAGGAGAGACGCCGTCTTCACGCGCTCCTGGCACAGCACATCCATGCTCTGCAAGGACTCCTTGTAGGATTTCATCTCCCTCTCGTGCTCCAGCCGGACTTTGCAAGCAGCGTAACAAACCTGAGCCTGAACGATGGCATCACGGACTAACAAAGACGAATACCGCTCCAGGTCTCCCATGCACGAGTGGTAGGAAAGACTCTGGGATATCTTCAGGAGCTTCTGACAGTCTCTCATGGCCTCCTCGGGAGGCAGAGAGAGTAAGGCAACAGATATCTCCTTCAGAACATTGGATTTGTCCTTTAGTTGCTGCGCAAGATCTTCCTGAATGGAAACAAGAGCTTCACTACTATGGTCTGGTGCGCTGCCAGCCTCCTCCACCTTGGCTAACTCCTGGCATGGCACCATTTGGAGACTGCTCCCATTCCAGGAGATCTGGGTTCTTTCTGAAGCATCTTTCTGTATTTCAAGTGCTTCAGAAATCTGGTGCATAACTCTGTCAAACTCAGTAGTCCTGTATGCTTTGATGATCTCCTCCAACATGCATTTGTGCTGCTGGAGAGCTGTTTTGGTATTATGGAGCTCTTCTTCGATTGCTTTTAATCTTTGATGAAATGATTCTCTCATTTTCTCTGCAACAAACCCAAGTTCTGCCTTGATCAATGTAGCATCTCCTACAGCACTGAGAAAACATGGGGGAAAGTCCAAACCTATTTCTGTTTTACCCTCAGCTTCTCCTTCTCTAGTGCTCAAATGTGCTCTCAGCTCCTCCACCTGGCTCCAGAACTCCCCTTCTAGCAGCAGCTTTTTAGATAGGACACTGGCCAAATCACTAGCTGTATGAGAAACACTTGCTGGCTCCAACAAAACCACCTCAGCTGTTCCCTGGATCTCTCTCAGAAGCTGGGCTATCTCAGAACTTGCATTTTTCAAAGACTCTGCTATTTGGCTGATGAGAGAGGCCTCAAATGCCACCCTCTCAGAAAGCCACCTCAGCTGGCCAGCGTCAAACACATCCACTTGCTGCTCCTTGGAGATGTGCTCCTCTTCTCCCAGATCCCCTCCTTCTGGAGCGGGGCTCTCCGTGGTGAGGCTCTCACTCTGCTGATACTCTGATGGGACTGGAGCCCCGCTCAAGGCTTGGATTGCATTTGATAAAGTTGTTTCCATGCTAGACAGAGTAACAAGGAACAAATCACCCTCTTTTGCCTTGTCTGATTTGGGCAAGGATCTTAGCTGCTCCCTGCACTTCTCTAAGCAAGTCAGTGCTTGATCGTTTTTCATCTGGAAACCTCCCAGCTCGCTGACGTGACTTTCTATGAGCTTGAACTTTTCCTGCCTCTCGCTCTCCAGCTGTGAGATCAAAGCATTGACTTGGGACAGGCTGGTCTGAAGCTGTTCCCGCAGCTGGGACTCTGTGCTGGCCCACTGATGGTGGAGGGCGATGAGCGTCTCCTGGTTATGGCCGTGCTGGCTTTCAAGCTTCATCGTCACATCTTTGAGCTTCTCCTCTGTAATATACAGTTTGGTTTCCAGGGAATGGATGATGGATAGATAAGTCTCAGAATCACTCATCCCTGATGAGGGGTAACCTAGAGCTGGATCTGAGGACATGCTTTCTTCAGACAGAGATCTGTCCTGGCTCGTGTCTGAAGAGGTACTGCTTGTCCAGTTTTTCTCTGACCCATCTGGATGGATGTATTTTTGACACTGGATGCTCGAAAAACGGATCCTTTGCCTCTTGCCCCCCATGATTCCTACATCAGGCTTTGCTAAGGCTTTCTGAACCAACTCTTGGTCCTGGACCTCTACAGCTTTAGATGGGGAGCCAAATTCCTCTGCTTGCCTCTGGCTGGTCTCAAGAACCTCATCCTCCTTCTCCTTCAGTGCGTAAGACAGAGCTGGGAGGACATCCTGAGTTGGCAGAGTCTGCCCCAGTTGGGATGGATGACTTTCGTCAGCCTCAAGACTGGGGCCAAGGTCTTCTGCCTCCTCAGCACATGGACCTGTGCCCACACTAACTAATTTCTTTAAAGCCTCCTCCTTGGCCTTTAGCTTTACTTTAGTCTCCTCTAAACTGCTATCTAAAGCAACCATTTTAACCAAAGCCTCACTGAGATCTTGATCTTTCTTCTCCACAACTCTCAAGTGCATTTCCTTAACGTGTCTCAGCTCTTCTTCTTTCTCTTTCAGCACCTCCTGCACCCCTCGGAACTGATCTGACACCTCCTCGAACGACTGCTCCAGATTGTGGTAGCTATTCTCTTCCATTTTCAACTTTGCTTGTAGCTTTGCAACTTCGTTATCCGACTCGGCCACCTGATTCATGAGCTCGTGGAAGCGGCACTTGATCTGATCCCTCTCTCTTTCAAGTTCCTTGATGTGCTCGGCGAGTTTTTGGATGCTGGCCTCCTTCATGGCCAGCTGCTCCTCCAGCTGGTGGACGAGCTCGCTGCCTTCGAACTTGGCGCTCAGCTTCTCCTTCTGCAGAATCTCCATTTGCTGCTCGCTGTTCTGCAGCTGGTTCTCGTACTCGTTGGCCTTGTCCTCCACCTCCTTCAGGCTCCGTATCAAAACCTGCTTCTCCCTCTCGCAGCTCTCCAGCAAAGCCTCGTAGTTCTTCTGCAGCTTCTCCTCCATGAGGACCCGCGCCTGCTCGCTGGCGTTCAGCTGCCCGCTGAGGTCCGCGATCCTGTCCTGGAGCCGCTGCACTTCCTTCTGGTGGTCCCGCTGCAGAGCCTGCTGCATCTCCAGGTCCCGCAGCTCCTGCGTCTTCTCCAGCAGCAGAGCCTCCGCGCTCTTCAGCTTCTGCTCGCTGGCCTTCAGCTGGGAGCTGAGCGCGGCCTCGCCGTGCTGCCACTCCTCCAGCTGCTCTTTGGCTTTCTCCTTCTCGCTCCTCAGGTCGCTCTTGAGCTTGGCCAGGGTCTGCTCCTTGATGGCGAGCTCGGCCGCCGCGTTGCTGAGCCGCACCTGCAGGCTCTGAATCTCGGCCTCGTGGTGCCGGATCACGTCCTTGGCCTCGGCGTAGCTGCGCTTCAGCGACTGAATCTGCTGATTGATCACCTCTTGACGCTGGCATTGGGCTTCCAGCTCGCTTTGGAGGTCTTGGTTGACTTTGTGGAGCCTCTGCCAGGCACCTGATGGCGAGGCGGCCACCTCGGTCTTAAAAAAATTGATTAAATACTAGATTAGTAACACTCTTGGCTCTCCCTTCTGAGTGTCACACCTCTGGCCAGGCAGGCCATGGAAAAGTTCCTCGCAGCTACTTGGCTGCTAACCACTGCTCCAATTGGGATGATTTGTTCTTGGCACAATTTGGTTTGTTTAACCAACTTTTTTTTTTTTCTTTTCTTTTTTTTTTTAATGAGCGACAACTGCTTTCCAGTAACAGAAAACACTGACCACGACATCGAAACAGCTGTACAGTAACAGGCTAAATGGAAAAAAAAACAAACCCAAACTCAAACAGAACCAAAAAACAATGAAAAAGAAACACCAGCAGTAAAATGGAGACAGATAGACAAAAGAAAAATGCAAAGGATGACGAGGAGGAGATGGAACAAGGTGGAGGAGAAAGGAACTGCTTTTTTTTTAGCGAGTTTGTTCGTTTGGTTGTGAAACAAAAAGTGCACAGTTCAGGTAACACAATCCTACCGACCAAAAGCAACAACAGAAAGTGAGGTGACAGCAAATGACATCACATCCCACCCAAACGCAGGGCGACGTGCCAGCCATCGTGGTGGCCATGTCATTTCTGCCAAACAGGACTGAGTGGCTGCTCATCGCATGAGAGAGATGCTGTTATGCTAAAGCTTAAGGCTAGGGAGGATCTAATTTCTCTACCTGCAAAATAAAATAAACCAACAAAGGACAAAATAAAAAGCCCAACAAATGGAGGGAAGGAAAAGGTGTGATGAGAATGTAAAAATGAAAGAAACCAACCTTTGTGAGATTCAAACCAAAGCAATGGAGCATGCAAAGAGAAAACTCACAGAAAGCGTCATGCAAAAGGCGACAGAAATTATGTATCTTGAAAAAAAATAAAAATACACAGACAGGAAGAGGTGAGAGAAGCACAGCGTTAAGCCTAGGAATTTGGCCTGCCTTGCTGTACTCTGGTTGCTGATTAAGGAAAGCCCACAGATGTGACACTCAGTTACGTTAAGTTAAATTTCATGCTTTACACCAAAAACATGCAAGAACACCCGCCTGGGACAGGTTAGTGTGTGCCCCCTCCCACCCACCGTGGCTGGAGCTGGGGGATGTCTCCAGCCCATCTGCCAGGAGCAGGAGCTCCTGGTGTTTCTCCCAGTAGGGATCAAGGTTAGGGTGCCCCATCCCGAGGAAGCTCAGAGCAAGAGAGGGGTTACACGAGGCCGGAGAGGCTTCGGTGCATGGCACATGCATTGGAGGGGTGGCTGAGCACTGCCTCACGGAACAGGCAGTGCTTGGGGGGTCCGTGCGGGGCTGGTCAGGCTGCCACAGAGGGGTTGGTGCCTCCCAGGCAGCTCAGGAGGGATGGGCTTGGCAGCAGTCAGGCTTCTCCATCAGCCCTCCTCACAGACAATGCAGGAAACTCCTCAAAATCAGGCATGACAGAGGTGGGGGCAGGGCTGCATGAAATTCAGAGGGTTTGTCCAAAAAAATGCTCGTCTGCAGTCTGGGGCTGCAGAATTCCCCCAGCGGCTCCACTCCCTCTGCCCCAGTAGGGTTTGATGGGGTTACTCCCTGCTACAATAGGACTTTAATCCCTCTGGCTCCCAGGAAACACAAGGGAAATCCCCAGAACAATTAGATTGGAGCAAGCAAAAGCCTCCAACCCTTCCAAAAACCCTCTCCAACTTCCAGGTCCAAGTTTGGGTCACTGCTCACTGCAGCTCAATCTCTCTGCAGGCTTCCCCTCTTGCCACCCCTCCTCGTATCGAGGCACTGTGGCCAACTTCAATCTGATGGTGGATTCAGCATCCAGCTTACATCCCCATTCCCTGATTTTTCCAGGCTCCAGGCAAAGGGAGGTCGGATGCCTCTGCCCCAGGGAAGTGGGAGTTAGTTACTCTTTCAGCTCTGCCAAGTGAAAATGGAACTCCTCCAAGCAGGCACTGTCAGCTTGGAGACTCCAGAAATGAATTAATTACTCCTCCTGGGAGATCATGGGCAAGGAAGGCAAGATGTTCCCCTCCCTGGGCTGGCTCCACTGCCTGTGCAAGTTCTTCAGGGAAAATTTTCCTGTGAGAAATAAGGATGCAAGGTTTGGCATCAACACTGGGTTTGCTGCCACAGGAGTGCAGCATGTGGCCATGCACGGCCACTTTGATCCACAACCAGTTTGGTCAAGTAGATTTGAGCAGGTCAAAATGCTGCCCCTGCAGAGAACAAGACTATGGACCCATGAGCGCAGCCAGAAGCTGCCCCGCAGCTGCCACAACTTCCTCCAGGCATGGAGTTCCCAGAGGAACAGATGGGAAAAACTGGCTTTGTTTGGAGGAGGTGAGGAAAGGTTTCCCCAAAGACAATCCTGTCTCTTCTGCCAGATCCTCCAAAACTCATTTCTAGACTTTGCTGAGGAATCTTGTGACAGCAGAAACCACCAAAGTGATCCAAAATAACAGGGCATCCCAGTGCAAATTCCACTCTGGATGGAGGCAATGTGCCCAGGAAATACATCTGAGTGTCCTGTGTTTGCCCATATAATGGGCACAAAAAATCCCCAGCCAGGAGCACCTGGTGGGCTACAGGATACTTGGAAAGCACTGTGTGCACCCCACTGCCTGAGGGGAGTATCTGGGGTGAAAGGGGGAAACAGCTGTTGCAAAGGCAAACACAGTGTGGGATAGATCAGAGGTGGACTTTGCTGAGGACCCATCTGTCTGGCTCTGTTTTGTTTTCCCTTGGTAATAAGCTAATATTCCCTTGGTTCCTATGCTAATAGGTAATGCTACCTTCTATTCCATCCCAGATCAGACATTTCCATAAGCAGATGACTCTGGTAATGCTGCAGAATGAGCAACATTTGCAAGAAGGTCCAATCTCTCGGAGCTCAGTGGTGGTCACCCAGGATGTCCCCATGAACACCCCAGAGAGAAGCTCACCAGGGATCCCCCTGGGCACAGGGAAGATGGATCTCTCTCTCCTACCTGCAACACGTAGCCCTCCCGGGCGCTCTGCTCCCGGCCCAGAGCCACTTTCAGCTGATCCTGCAGGTGCCGGTTCTGCTCCAGGAGCTCCAGGGCCTCCTTCTGCTTCTGCTCCAGCTGGAGGGACACGAACAGAGACAGAGTCCAGGGAGTGGGCAGGGGATCAGCCATAAGGAACAAGTGGCTCGGAGGGGACAAAGAGCAGAATTAACGGAGCTTTTGATGGCACCGCTGCTCTGCTCTGCTCTGGGACCTGGATTTCATTTTGCTGGGAAAATCCCTCCCCTCTGAAAGAACTTATTTATGTAACAGTGTAATTCATAAAGCTCACTGTGGCAAAGGATACAGGCACCAGCTTGTGCCAGGCACGACCCTGGCAAATCCCAGCCCATTTCAGCTCGGTGATATTCCTGGTTACTCCATGAGAAAAGGTTACCCCTTTCATACCCACTAATAGACCTTAATCCCAACTAACAACAACCATCATTATCCCAGGCACAGAACTCTTTCAAGTGAGCTGAGCCTCCTCCATTCCTTTCCAAAAATCTTAAGACTATTTGATGTAGGCTGCACAAAAAGGGAACTTCTGTGGTGTGTGCTGCAACTCAAAGCACTTCATAACTGCAGACACAAATCTCTATAGCTGCAGAGGCACAGAGGATTACGAGCTTGAATTTGTAGACAGTTCAATTGTACCCATTTCACCAGAGACAGGCTGGCTACAACCACCACAAATCAGGCTGTGTTGGCTGGGAGGGGTAAGGAAGTACCAGGCCATAAGAACAGCCCTTTCTGCAGCGGTGGGAAACATGAAAGCTGCTGGCAGGGCTGAACAGGAACACATGCGGATTTCTGCCCTGCCAGCTACCCAAGGAACCTACAGCATCCCTACTAGTTGTTATGAAGGAAGAATAAATACAGCTATTTTTAAGCCTATCTCAGGCTTCCTACAGTAACCCCAGTGGCCTGAAGGCCATTCTAGCAGGCAGCCTGCACCCTACACACCCCTTTACCTCCTTCTCCAGCAGCGTGGTCAGGTGCTGCTTCGTCAGCCCCTCTTCCCGGTCCTCGGCGTGGGCGAGGTGCAGGGGTGTGATGGGGATCTGCTTCTCCTCCCGCAGCGGGGTGGTCTCCACCTGGTGCCAGCGCTGCTCAATCTCCACGTGGACGTTCTGCGGTTTGATGTCTGCTGGGACGGGCAGGATCCTGTCCACCTCCATCCTCAGCGCCTCTTCTGACCCTGTCCCATCCACGGCGTCGATCATCTCGAAGCGCTTGCGCCGCTCCTCCCGCCGCCGGGCTCGCTCCCGCTCCAGCTCTCCCGGGTCGGCGTCGGTGGCTCCGGTATCCCTGGGGAAGGCGGCCGAGCCGCTACTGGAGGAGTCTGCAACGTTCGCACGCTCCTGCACCAGGGCCTGCTGGATGGGGCGAAATTCAGCCCAGTCAAAGGTCTTGGACCGTCCTTCTCGTCGGCGTTCCCGGGCACGGCTCCTCTTCTGCTCCGTGTCCAGCTCAGTTTGTTCCGCATCCGGCTTCTCACTCGGCTTTGGACCAGTCTCGAAGGAAGAGCTTGTTTTGCTCTTCTCTTCCGGCAGCGAGCTGCGAGGACAGAGAGAGGGTGAAGGAAAGTGTCAGTGGGTGCTGGAGACAGCCGGGCGCTCCCATGCATGCCTCGAAGAGCCGGGTGGAAAAGGGCTGCTGGAAGCCCAAGCCAATGCCACGTGGGTGCCCCCTAGCCCTTCCGTCTCTCCTCGCCTTTTGGGTGCAGGAGCTGCTGCTGCCCCTCCCCAGGTTGTGCTGGTGTGCAAAGCCTTGGTGCAAGTGGCGCTGGCTGCTCCAGGGACACCCTGGCACCCGCAGAGTGGCTGATCCCAACTTCGTTCCTCCTTGGCAGCCACACTGGGGCCAGTGACCACAACCAAGCAGCAACCCATGGCTGAGGCAGTGACCCCAGACTGTGCTGTCAGAGGTTCCAACAGCTCCTCCAGCCCCCCGGCTGTGGAGCTCCATGCACACTCCAGCTGGCACAGCCACAGTCACGTGCTTGTGGGAAAGATGCCACTAATCGCACCAAAGCCAGGCTGGCTTCAGAGCTGTGGGGCGGAGAAGTACAGAGCAGCTCTGAGAGTCTTGGGAAACAAGGGGAAGGTTTCCCTTGAGCTTGGAAAAGTATTAATGGGTCAGTAACTTCTCTGTGTCACCATCTGCACTGATGGCACAGACACCCCCAGGGCACCCAGCCCCGCAGGCAGCACGGGCAGCCCCCCTGGCACTGGACAGCCCCCCTGGCACTGGGGAGCCCCCTGATATGGGCAGGGATCAGTGCAGCAAGGAGAGCAAGTTACTCAACACACCACGGAAATCACTGAAAACACCAACTTCTCAAGCAAGGAATGATTTTTAGTGCTGAGTTAGAGGGTGGTGGGTTGAGGGGGGAGACATACTCATCAAGCAGGGCAAGTTAATATGGGAAGGCAATACCATTTCCAACCTACAGATAATCCATAATGCAGTATTAGCTTATAAAATACTGACATGCCAGCCCTGTAACATGCAGATCAAAATTAAGCCAGAAAACACCAGAATGCTAAGTCTGTGGAGGAACCCTGTCCCAAGGGAATGGTGGGCACTTGCTCTTTGCTCCCAAAGTTCCCAGGCTGCCTCCCGAGGCACAGTCCTGCTGCTCAGGCTGACTCCTGGCTCTCCCTGCTTCCAGTACAACCACAGCATCCCCAGCCTCCAGCAGGGACTCAACAAGCCCTCTGGAAGAGCTGGAAAGCAGCTCACTGAGTCCTTCACTGCAGGCTCTGACCCATGGGACCACATGCATGAGGACCGCCGTGACCAGGAGCAGCAGCAGCAGCAACAGCAGCATCCCAGCTTCTCCCACCTCAGAAACACAGCCCAGCTTCCAGCCAGGAACCTCATGGATGTGCATACAGCCAAAACAAAGGATGGAGCAGAAGAGATGGCTCTGCATGGGCTAGTATCTTCCGATGCACTGTCATCCACCAGCAAACCACAGGCTCAGTAGAGCTGGGTTTCAAGAGACTCTGGCACTTACAGGCTAAAACCAGCTCAGAGATAATTCCTTCTTCAGTGCTGTCACTTGCAGCTAAAACAATAAACCCAGAAGGCACAACGATGAAATGCCACTGCTCCTCACCCATGACACTGCATGACTCCAAAGCCAGGCTCTCAATCTGGAGTCAGTGATTACAGCTGCATTTTAAAGTAAAGCGGGGATGAGATTGAGTCTTAAGATGGAGAAGAGTGTTAGGAAATAAAATGGGGGTCCTGGGGCCCCCTAGATGGTGTTGGGACACAGAAATTTTGCTGCTCTAAATCCCACGTGGAAGAATCTTGGCATTTCTAGAGGTGACATCTCTCAGGAGCTCATTCCTCCTCTGTCACCTTCCAAAGGGCACGGGATGTATGTCAGGGAGCAGAGGGACAGCCACTGAGAATGAAGTGAAGACACTCAAAAGGTTGACCCAAAGTTTCTCATTTCATCTCTTGCAAGTGCCCCATGGCTATTAATTCTGCTCAAATATTTCACATCTCTTCCACCACAGAGAAATTAATTCATATCACACAGGAAGGGGGGGGGTCTTTGCCTCCCAATGGTATTTATAAGTCAAAATAAAAAGGCTTTTTTTTAATAGGGGTGGGTGTGGGAGTGGTGCAAGCTGCAAGCTGAGCACACTGTGGCAAGAAGCACACAAAGGTTGCAGGGAACTGGGGAGCACTGGGGAACCCAGCCTCACAAGGGCTGTGAGCTGAACATGGATCCAGTTCTGAAGCAGCCACTTCTGTTCATGGGGATATTTTCTATTTGCCCCATCATCATTAGCAGACTGTAATTAGTGCCTCTGCAGATTGCAGGGCACTGCTGAGGGCAGGGAGCAGTGCAGCATCTGCTCCCTACGCTGGGTGATGACACATGCAGCAATGTAAACCATCATTAGGGCTCAAGAAACCAAGGCAAGGAGTGTTGGGCTGGCTGGAGCCACAGCAGCAGGTTAACCAGACATGGCCAAGGGCTGCAGGAGTGTGTGGGGTGGGACCATCCCCGGCGGTGGGTGAGCATCTCTGCCCTCCCAGCACACCGAGCACAACACCCCACCTGCCCCTGGCCACACTGTGCCAACGCCTGGCACCCCTCCATGCTGAGCCTTGGGCAGTCTGTCCTTTGGCCTTCCAGCAGCCCCCTTCACCCGCCACTCCCCGGGAGTGGAATGCAATGACATCCCAAAGCCAGGTGGGATGGGCTGGGATACCCCACGCTGCTGCCAAGGGCTGCCAGGCAGGCACCAGTGAACACAGCCCTGCTCCACACACAGCGCAGGACTCCTCAGCAGTGTGACAAACCCACGCCAGCCTTCTGACACCAGCTCGGTGGGAAACGCCAGAAGCACACACATCATTCCCTTTTCCCAGCTCAGGACTGATTCACAGTCTGTTTGGGCTGTGTAACAAGTTACTGCCCAACCGGGACCTGCGCCTGGACCCTCTCAGAGGGAAAGCCAAGTGAAACCACTTTGTGTGGGCTCAGAGCAGGTGCAGACAGTGAGCACAGGGCTATCGTGCTGCAGTAACCTGTGAGCAACCATAAATACATCTGGCTCTTTAAAGGCAGAGAGGTCCCCTCAAATTTCCTTGGTCTTCAATCTTCATATCTAGTCACATCGGAAGATACCAGTGTAGGGAAATCAAGGGTCAAGACCAGGTTGCTTCTTCCCTTCTCTCTGGCTTTTATTTAAAGGAAAAAAAAAAAAAAGGAAGGGGGGGAAGAAAAGAAAGAAAAATAAATGGAAACTGCAGGACTTCCCATCCGAGGTGCAGAAAAGGAGGAGCATGCAGTGAATCACGAGATATACAAACCACAGAACGTTAATACAGGAGAGAACACAGTTTTCCAACCTGGGCTTCAGCACGGATAGTTTCAAAGAGAAGTTTTTCCTGGGATTGCATGGAAATCAAACATACACAGTAGTGAGGAGAGTGGTGGCTTCCCCAAGACCCCCACGAGATCCACCAGAGCTCGGGCAGGGCTGGGAAACAGTGGCTGAGGGCTAAACAGGATGGGGAAGGAGAGGCTGGAGCATCTCCAGGTCAACAGCACTGGGTGTGAAAAGCCATTCCATCAACATTGGGACAAACCTGGCAAAAACCTGCTGGCTGCAGCTATAGTAAGAACAGGAGATGGAAGTTAATGGTGCGGCCAAGTCCACGCAGCCTGTAAGAGGTGGCCTGTATGAGTGTGGCCAGCACAGACAGCTGTGAGGAGGCCAAACACCCTGTACACACAGCCAGAAGTGCCCACAGAAGGTACTCTGTGATGCAGGGAGTCCCCTTCCTCTGGCACTGATGCAGGAGGAGACACCAGCGTTACTAAAGCTTAAGGGGGACGAGCTGCAGCAGCTTGCTGGAAGATCAGAAGAGGAAGGAAGATGATTTGCTGGCTGGGATTTAAAATAGATCAGAGCCAAACAGCTTCTCAACTGAACCCAGGGCTCCTGCTGCTGTGACCCGTAGAGGGGCTGGGCAGCTTGTGCTGAACAGTAGCCAGAGGAAAGGGTGAACCCAGCACAACTAAATCCAAGTGGTTTCACAATACCTGGTGGGAATCCAGAGGAGCCTTGATATAGGAAAAGCATTTCATATTCCTATGCACAAATTAAAACCACATTTTCAACCCTCTTTGAAATCTGCATGTGTAAGAATAACTCAGCATATCAGCGTCCCCACAAACTGTATCCAAATTAAGCTCAGAGAGAGGTGAGAAAGAGCTGCAGCTTCCAGGAACAGACAAGCTCAGGAAAAGGAAAGAAAAGGGATGAGGGACGAGTTACTCCTGCACAGCAAACCACACAACTGCAGGGGCTGCTCCAGCCCTCCCTTACCTTGTTACATCGGGAGCAGTGGTGGGGCGAACGTGCTTCATGATGGTCTGGATCCAGTTGCGGCGGATGCCCGACGTCATGGCAGAGAGGGTGAACTCCCCTTCCTTTGTCTACAGAGAGAGAGAGAAGGAACAGCTCAGAGCAGGTGATTGCACCTACCAGCAGCTTCACAACTTCCCAAGACCACCCTGCACCCATCCCCAAGCCCCCAGTGCTCAGGCACTGCTTGCTGGTCACAGCCAGCCCCTCTGTCCCCCAGCACACTCCCGGTGGGAATTAGCATTTCTCAGCAAATCAGGCTGATTCTGCCATAGGTAAGACACTAAGGCTGTGACAAAACCTTCCTTTCCCCCCTTCCTTTTCCAACTGCCAAAAAAGTTGGCTCTCAAACCCAAGGCCACAGCTCTCTGGAGCACTGTGGAGGGTGCCGAGTGGCCTCTCTCGGGGCTTTGGGGAGATGTTCCCCTTGTCACAGACAAGCATTCCCATCAGCTGTCCTGCAGCTGGACTCTTCCTCCTCCCCACGTTTTCCTTACATGGATCTGGAAGCCGTAGTTCCTCTGAACTGGGTACTCAGTAACATCATAGCACGTGGATAAATCGATTTCTCCATCCAGGTCAGCTGCCTGCAGAGGGAAGAGGCAAAATAAGCCACAAAGCTTTGCAGCCCCAAAGCATGGCAGGCTCGCAGGGAGGCACAGCAGGTCCCTGAGAAGCACAAAGCCCTGAAGGGCCTCCAGGATTCTGGCATGTGGAAATGGGGGCACTGAGGGAGGCAGTGACCTGCCCAGGGTCTGTCTGAGATCACAAGGAGCTTCCCTGTAATGGGTTGAGCACTGACAGAAGACACTTACCTCCTCTGCCACTGAATCCCGGTAGTATCTCAGGCTCTGGTCAGTCAGCACAAACCAGTGCTTCTTCCACTAGGAAACAAGCAAGACAGAGTAGTTACAACCCTGCTCCTTTCCCACCACCTTACTCATGGCTGCTCATCACAGGTCACCCAGCAGAGATGCCACGCAGAGGCAGCTTGATGCCTGTCCCTCCCAGCTCCACACCTGGCTTCATCAAGACCCCTCTGTGAGAAAGCAGAGACCCAAACAGGCAGCAGTGCAAGGGACAGTGATGGTTTGCTGTCACCCTGAAGAGTACCAGACCCTGCAGGTGACAGTGACACCACGAGGGTGGTGCAGTCGCAGCCTCCCCATTAGCTCCACTGCAAGACGAGGCTTTCAGGGACTGCACTTAAAGCCTTTTTAGCACAAAAAAAAAAAGCAGTAAAACATTCAGTACCTAGAAATTGAGTTGGGTGTTTATTCCTGGCCCTTACTTTATACAAATCTGCCTCCTGCATGCTTCCAGCACAGGCTCACCCAAGGCGGCTTTCAGTCAATAAAGCACTCGCTCCAGCTGCCAATTCCCCTTTGGCTGTTTATGGATGTGTCCTTGGACCCAGGGGTACCCACAGCAGAGCCTGGGACACCCACAGCCACGGGAAAATTGCCCTCATTTTCCCTTGACAGCTGAGTAGGAGGGAAGGAAATCCAGGGAAGGGGTGGTTTGCAAATAGCCAGGGCTATCCATGCTGTCTTGGCACCAGTGCCCATTCCTAGTGCTCCAAAAGAGCAGAACACCCTGCATCCCTTTGGAAATTGGCAGCAGGAAAGTGGTACCAGCTGCTTCCCTCAGTGTTATTTATTTATTGGCCTTGCCATTCCCCTGGCACTCAGGAGACTTTACCTGAGCTTCATTTCTGACACCCAAGAGGTCGCTGCGTTGCAAGGGAGACGAGACTAATAAATAGGGAACAGGAATATGAAACCAGTGCTGCCATCCAAGCTGCCCTGGCTCCCTAGAAACCCACATCATGATATCCACCTCTGAAACCTCCCCAGGACAGAGCACCAGCAATTCCTACTTCAAGACAGCCCAATACTGATCTACCCAGGACAGTGGGGCTCCATCAGCACTGAGAGCTGCTCCATGCACAGCTGGCACAGCCAGGACGTTGGGAGTGAGCTGCCAGAAACCAGCACTGACCACAGCACCAAACATTGACACAGAGGGCAGAGCTTTCTCCTGACTCACCTGCCCATCCTCATATTGCTTTGTCAACCAGCCCTTCTTGAAGTTCAGCAGGTCGGGCTGGAAGAAAGGAGAGAGAGATCAGGAGAGGGAAGAAGTGTCTGCACCCAGAAGTCAACAGCAGCGACTTGATAAAACCCAGCAGAGCAATAAAAGAGTCCAGCAACAGTTAAATTCATAGAATCACGGAATAGTTTGGGTTGGAAGGGCCCTTTAAGGGTCATCAAGCCCAAACTGAATCATTACACTGCATGGTGGCTAAATGTTTGCTCCCAGGAGGAGCAGAGACTTTTGCACGATTTATTCAGGCTGTTCCCTTTCTCCTGCAATTTCCTACTGCCACACCAGTATTATAGAGAAAGGATAAACAAGGAATTAGCAAGACTTCAGGCAGTTTTACCCTCTTTTATATATGATGAAAGAAAAACGATGTGCTATTATTGATACAAGGCTGCAGGGTTCTAAACAGGCTCAGTTCCCAAAGCTGGAAATACAGGGAATCCGAGCCCTGCACCACCCAAATGACACCTGCTTTTTCTTCCAATGTGGGTGCATGGGGATGTTGAATTCCTGAAAAAAGGAAGCAAGACAGCGTGGGATATCTGCTGCCAGCCCCTCCTCCCAGCCCTGCCCGTGTGCAGGGAAGGATGTGGTGGAAATGCTTTCACTCCCCCGAGGCTGAGCTCCTCCAGCTGCTCCATGTGCTGCAGAGTGGAGGAAGAAAGGACAGCAGTGTGTGAAATCCAGCTGCAGCATCTGAAATGGGCTACAGCAAGGGCAGCAACGAAAATGAAAACTGGGTCTGAAAGCCAATTCATTCAAACCTGTGGGGCAGCACATCCCACATCTGAATGATCCCATGGTGGTGGGAACCCAGTCCTGCTCCACGAAAACACAGGGGAAAGAGAGCATTGAATTATGGAATGTTTTGTGTTGGAAGGAACACTAAAATCATCCACTTCCAGCCCCTGCCATGGGCTATCCCAGGCTGCTCCAAACCCCATTCAACCTGACCTTTAACAATTCCAGAGATGGGGCAGCCACAGCTTCCCTGGGCAACCCGTGCCAGTGCCTCACCACCCTCACAGGAAAGAATTTCTTCCTAATATCTAATCTAAACCTTCATGACTTTCTTCCCTTCATTAGATAATGTGCATTGCCACTTCATATGCACTTCTTGCACTTTTTATTCCTACCAAGAATTTAAAAATCACTCTTGTGGCTGTACAAGCCTATAGGAAAGGCTCCAGAAACACCAAGCTACTGCATTTTTCTGATAAGTCCTTGAATAGAAGCTGTCCATCCACAAAAAATGCAACTTGTATTTACAGTAGCTCTGTAATCTATTTGAGAGATTAGCAAGTGTATTTATTTTGTCCCTACAGAAGGGTGGTGAGGGAGAGGAGAGCACTTTTTGTTTGTTCTGTACTGTTTGCCTCCAGGTCTGGTGAGCATTTGAAATATGCAAAGGGAGGAAAGCTCAGGAGGGAAGCTTCAGCCCTTCCTTGCAGCCTTCATCCCACTCACACCCACTTCCAACTGCATAAACATCAAGGAAATGGCATTAGAAAACTGGGACATGTGTTTGCTCAGCCTGGTCTAGTGGACAGTATCCCAGTCCCTGGCAGGGGAGTTGGAACAAGATGATCTTTAAGGTCCCTTCCATCCCAAACTATTCCGGGATTCTGTGATCTTATGAAAATACCTCAGTCATGACACAGCAGCTGGTCCCAGTCCAGAAACTGCACTGGCCCTCTGCTGAGTTGGAAATGCCCTGCAGCAGCCTCTGCTGGGGGACACCATGGGATAAAGAGAGGCTGAGACCAGGTGAGGTGACTCCAACACTTCTAGGGTGACTTACAGCATGAGTGTCTGATACATCACACAAAGCATGGAGAAAATGGGGTATTCCAGGAGGAAATAACCAGCAAAACAGGGACTGCTTCCCAAGCTGCTGCTGTACTTTAAGGAAAAGTGCTCCTCACAAGACTCTGAGTTTTAACTTCTGCAACAGGCAAAAAGTGTGGGTCTTCTCCAGCTGAGCCCGAGACTTTCAGGATTGGTCACACCTGATTCAGGTCACTGAACCTGCTCCAGATCTGAGTGTATCCCATATCCTACGTGCTGGCTGTGAGGAAAGCAGCAACAGTCCAGTTTTTGTGGGACCTGCTGGGAAGGGCCTCTCCCATCCTCCCCCAAGGCAGGGGACATGGCCCTGGTGGCTCACCGTCATAGAGGACTCCGTGGACCTCCTGTCCAGTGACTTTGCCCGGCGGTGTGGGGACAGAGGTGATGCAGACACGTCCAGGATGGAGCCCACAGCTGCTCCTTCACAAGTGAAGTCCTGTGTGAACAGCATTAGCCCAGATCAGTGCAGGAACTAGGACAGAGCCCTGCTCTCTTGGCTCATGGCATAAAAATCTGCTTCCTTTAAGGGGCATCTCAGGCTCAGAACAAGTATCATCTCCTTGGCAATACATTTTTTTGTCCTTTCAGGCATTAATTTGCTCCCATTATATCCAAGCATATCTGGGACTCTCAAACCAGTTTCTTTTGTTACTTCACCCTATCCTGATGTGTCCTGCCATGCCAGATCTGAAGTTTCCCTTTGTATTCTGGAGAAGGGAGAAGAGACAGCCTGATTTTCCACTCTGATCTATACCTGGGCCAAAGGAGCAGAGCAGGAAAATTTGCACAGACTGAGCACACAGAGGTTTGGCTCCTGCAAGAGCTGCCTGCAATTCCAGATCCACATCCAGGGACAAGTCCTGTAGCTAAACCTCTATGTTGGGCTGCAGGATCCCAGGTTTTATCTTCCAGGAGACCTTAGCTGAGCACCTTACCCGTTTCCGTGGGAAAACCCTCTTCTCGCTCCTGCCCTGCCGCGTCTCACTGGAAAGGGCAGCACCCCCCGACACGTTTGTTTCCATGTGCTCTGCATTCTCAATATCTAATGCCTCAAATTTCTCAATCACCTGGGATCTCCTAGAAAACAGAGACAAAAGGGAAACCAGAGATGGTTTAAACACAAGAACAGCAACTGCACAGAGCTGTACAACCCCACAAATTTAAGGTTGCAGATTTGCTCGACCCAGAGTTCATGCACACCTGGCTTTTGGTGCCTGCTTCTCTGTGAGCTCCAGCGTGGCCAAATCCAGGGTAAAAACCCTGATCTGACATCATTTTACCCACAAAGTGGGGAAAAACTTCCTATTATTCAGCTCTGCATGTAGCATCTTCTTCAGTAACTAGAAACCCCTCACAAAACCAGGCATAACTTTTTGTTTGTGAATTTTACAGCCCCTTGGGAAGCGATTTTGATTAAGCTTGATTTGATTAACCTTTGATTAGGATTATAGACCAGCTTTGGCTTAAGCTTTGCCTCTACCCTTTAGCACTGGGGCTGTCCATGGCCCCCCAGACCCCAGGGCACTGACATGTCAGACCAGGTTGGGGTGCAGAGCTAAGAGGTGGCTCAGGGTTCCTCAGTGTGTTCACTGCAACAGGAACCCTCTGAAAACTCAGTCCTACACAGGGAACAGCCACAGGACTGCATGGAGTGAGGGGTGTCCATAGGTGCCCCCAGACCATGGTTCTGCCTCACAGGATGCACCAGCTGAAGGGGTGTGAGGAGATGAGGAGCATCCTGTGCCACAGCAGGGCACTCCCTAAAGAACCTGGGGCCTTTCTCTCCTCTTAACTGGGCTGAAAATCCAGTCTGGACAGTCAGGGGAAAAACCTGGGCTCTCAGACACTGCCCTGGTGGCCAACTGCACCGTGGCACTTCTGTCTCTGAGGATGGAGAACTACAAAGACATGTGGATGGAGCAGGAGCCAATTCTGGATCAAACCAAATGGGATTCTCCTAAGGACGAGCAAACAGGTGGAATTAGAAGTGCTGTTTCAGCATGAAAAGCTGCTCATTGACCCACAGGAGGGGAATTTCCAAAGAACCTGCTGGAGTCTGTTTGCAATCCCAAGGGTTCAGGCAAGTATCAGCCTCAGGTCTTTAATCACAACCTGGCAATATAAAGCAACAACCCACCACCAGCACACACCAGCTGTGCTCCAAGCCGTGAGGCTTAAGGTTCCATTTCAAACCTTCCCAAAAAGCTCTGTCCAGGTGGTTTCTTGACACAAAATTTGGACCCACATGTGCCACACCTAAACTTGGGGCTGCTTGCTCTGTATGAGCCTCTGATGTGCATGAAAATCACAATGGCAACCACATGAGGGGAAACAGGTTATCCAAAATTAAAACATTTTTAACACTTCCCACAGAGAGAACAGCAGGTTAAGGGTTCAGAAATCATGAGATGTTCAGTTTTCAACCAATATTTACACCAAATTCCATAAATGAGACAACCAGTCTGAGCACATCCCATCCCCTGAGGGACTGGGGCCCCCCACTGCTGCTCGGAGTCAGGCTGCCAGGACAAAGAGGAAGGGACAAAATTGGTGGGGAAGACTTTGCTTTGTAAATTTAAAGGTCTTTAATGCTTTTAGGCAACATCTGTTCAGCCCCTGTTGCCTCCCAGTTTGCAAACTGGGAGTGGGCAGATTCTGGGCTCATGCAGAGCTCCCAGTTTCTCTGGGATGTTCTGCTCATGAGACACCCAGCATACACCAGGCTGTGGAGCATAAATCCAAGTTCTGTGTTCACTGACAGACAGGGAATTGTTTTGGAGTCACATTTTTTTAACGCTTTTTATACTGGCCCAGCCTTCTCTGAGTCTCAGTTCAGGAGGGAGGAAAAGTTCCATGAATTAACATTGTCTGTGCCCTATTAGGTGAGGATCTGAAGAAAAACAAATCAAGAGGGGGAAAAAAAAAAAAAAAGAACAAAAACCCAACCAAAAAAACCCATAAAAACTAAATCGAAAGCAGGTTGATTTCTCATGAAAGGGGCTGCACCACCAGGTTGTTCTACGGCTTGAGATTGAGATGAGATGGTAGCGAAGCAGGCGAAGTAAAGGTGGACACGTCACACAGCAACACAGCAGGAGAAGGTGGAGAGCAACAAGACCTGGAAGAAAACAAGGCTGGAAAATGAATGAACAGAAGAGGAAATTATATATCTGCATCTACATACAAAACAAAATCAAAAATCATTCCAGTCATTCATCATTGAAAAAGGGAGGAGGAAAATAAATCACTGCAACCAAATCACAGCCCCAAGGGTTAATATCATCTGGATTACAGGAAAGAATCATTTTTTTTTTCCCATTAGATCAACATTTCAGAGAGGTTACTGCCAGAGATCCTGGAGGGATGGGAAGGGAAGGGCTCTCCTCCCCTCCACATGTGTTGGATAGAGCTGCTCCCTCCACTCAGCAGCTCTGTGTGGACAAAACAAGGCTGGGACAGGTAGGAAGAAGCTTTTTAAAAGCTGCAATGCCATTTAGTGCTTTTCAACTACCAAAGCTCATCCCAAGGAATTCCTCGGCCATGCAGGCTGTTAATCTTTTCCAGGCCACTAAACCTGGGCTGCAGATCTCAGCTGTTAGTGGAGGGGGTGTGCAGTGAGAAGGAAAGCTCAAAAGACCAGTACGAGCTGTCATTAAAGTGATTTTCTTTGATTGGAAGAAAGGGCTTTGTTTTTATTGGATTCATTCATTATTAAGCATCAAGAAAGATAGTGAGTATCAGGAATAAGAAGAGGAATTTCCCAGGAGGTCCACAAGAATGATGAGGATAGTTTTACAAGGAAATAAACCTGAATTGAGGAGAGCAGGCACTCCTCTGTATGGGGAGAAGCAGAATTCAGAGCAGAGCTTTACACCTCAAGAAACTCCAGAGAAGGAATTTGAGCAAGAAAAGTATTTTTAGCAATTTCAGGAAGTTCTGCTATTAACTGATGCTAGAAATACACCTCAGCCCCTGACCACACTCCTGCAGCACATCTGGCTGACACCACAGTGAACTCTTGCCAGTGTGAGAAGAACACGGGGTCAGCTGGGAAAGCTGTGGTTTTACAGGCTGCACCCCTGGAATTGTGCACAAAAAAAGCCAAGTTTGTCAATCAGAAATCCTGGGATGTGCAGGGATTTATCCCTGCAGCTGCAGAGTTCCTCTGGGACATGGGGACCACTGTCTAAGGGTATTCCTGCAGCTCTTTTCAGCTGTGATTTTGTGTGCAACTCTTCGAGATTCATCCATGGAGTTTCCAAAGAGCTGCCCCTGCCCTTCTGCTCTAGGGATGGGTCTGAGAGGGGAGACTGGAGATGGCTTGACCTCTCTGGCCTCAATCCCTGTCCCCCAGCCCAGTGGGACACCCTGGTGGGTGCTGCAGCCCCATCCTGCCACGTGCCAGCAGAGGGAACTCGCACTCTGCAGCTCTACCAAAATGGAGGAGATTATCTCCTGTTTCCTGATTCCTGGTTCTGAGTGGCTGCAAGCTCAGACGTCTGCATGGGGTGTGGAGGCGGAGGCAGAGTCAGGTAAAAATGGTTAACACAGAAAATTCCTGGATTTAAATCATGTAATATTTCTTATGATAAGGAAACAGGATGAGAAGCCTTGACAAAGGGTTTTATATGGAGCTAAGCCTACAGGTGTGGCACTCAGGATGCAACACTGGGTACCTAAAATAATTCTTTGCCATCCACAGCTCTGACACTTGCACTGATTTACACAAAAAAATGGGAAGAAGAGCTGAAAATACCAATAGAATCTGAGTGAGTTCATTTGGCTACACTGAAGGGCAGATCTGCACAATGCCCAGCTGGTCCCTGTGGGGTTGGCATGGGACAAGTGTTCCCAGACATGTTAGTGGGTTACTGAGAAGGATTATTACAAAAGGTGTTAAACCAGGGGAAAAAAGCCAACCCCACAGCATGGAAATGAGTTGCTGTATCTGACCAACCTCAAACAGCACAGTCTGAGCTTGGAGGAGAAAAAAGGAGAGGGATATGCGGACTAAGTAAACTCAGGTTTAAAAAGCAGCCAAGCCAAGCTGAGCAGGGTGCTGGGGAATGTTAATTCTCTGGTACAACACTGTCTCTGTGCCCTGTTGAGTCTACTGAGCTCCAAGATGGCCATCCCAGCCCCAGGACACTCCACCCACACCACCTGCACCAGCCAATTCCCAGGTTACTGGAGGAGAAAACAAACGTGCCCATCCCTCAACACCCACTGAGCCATCCCTGCTCATGGCACATTCCTCCAGCACCGTGGGCTGTGATCCATGGCCAAACCCTCTGGCAGGTGGAGATCACCTCTCTGCCATCACCTCCCTCCCAAAAGCTGGACCAGGCTCAGCCCTGTGGGCAGCAAGACCTCAGTGCATGGTGCAGCTCCTGCTCCTCTCCCTACACCCATTCTGCTCTGATAAAAGCCCTGGGTTGATACAGGGGAATTGCTGCCAATACTGATAAAGCAAAAAAAACTGTTAACGGCCCGAGCCAGGCTGGGAAAAACAGACTTTCCCTGGGAAAAGGCACCCATCAGCAGGCAATGAGTGGGGCTGACGTTAAAAAAGGACAGACTCTGGCAGCAGTGTCCTCTCCCAGGCCCCGGTATCTGTTATAAATCTGCTCCCCAGCTCCATGTAGGATGATCCCAGGGCTGCAGGATACCCCAGGGCTGGAGCAAGGGACTGCTGGCACTGGAGGAATGCACTGCCCTGTCACACTGGGAACAGGCACTGGCCAGGGCATCCTGTGCAAGCAAACACAGCAGGGATACAATGTCACCCACAGGCAGCACCAGCCCAGCCTGAAAACCAGAGCCACCAGCCTTTTCTCAGCCCTGTCCCCAGCCAGGGCGGCCAAGGTGGTATCCTCCTCCTCCATCTTGGGGAAAAGCCAATTTCCAAGGCAGAGAAAGCCAAACCCAAGCTCTCCTCATTTATTCCCAGTCCAGCACTCCCTGCACACACTCTGGGCCAGGTTTGGGATCCTTCTGCCAACTGACAGCACCAGCACAAGGCTATGTTGCACATCCCAGACCTGCTCCCAGCTCTCGGAAGCCAGTCTGGAAAACAGTCCTTTAGGGGCTGGGAAGAAACAGAGGAAAAGCTCCTACTGAAACTGTGCGAGAGAGAACACGCCCGGAGGAGAACCAGGGCAGGGAAATCAGACTGGCAGGCGGCCCTCTCGCCCGGGGCCTGTCTCCCAGTTTGCCCCACTGCCCTCACTGCACAAATGTGTCTCTCCCAGGGCAAGTGGAGCCCGTCCTTGGCCTCGCCTGGAGCGCACTGGGGACGCCCTCCCCGTCCTCCTCGGCACTAAGCTGTTTTGCAGCCTGCTGAGCCCTGCCTTGGCACTGCACCCTCCTCTCCCAGATTAATGCTGTGACATTTTGAAACCTCTCTCAGCTCATTAGGCAGTTGCGTAAGGCACCTGGCACTAACGCCATTAGGAGAGCTAACCTAATTAATGGTGCTGGCTGCCAGCGTGTGCCGCACCGGGAGGGGCCGGCAGGGTGGGCTTGATGGCAATGTGGGCATCCACCACCACCCAACACCAGGGCAGGTTTAGGTCAGATAGTAGGAAGAAATTTTCCCTGTGAGGGTGGTGAGGCACTGGCAGAGGTTGCCCAAAGAAGCTGTGGCTGCCCCTGGATCTCTGGAAGTGTCCAAGGCCAGGTTGGACGGGGATTGGAGCAGCCTGGGACAGTGGAAGGTGTCCCTGCCCAAGGCAGAGGACAGAGCTGGATGAACTTTTAGGTCCCTTCCAACTCAAATCATTCTATATCCCCAGAACAGCCAGGGAGGGTGACACCTGCCCACTATTAATGACATCCCAGCACCTGCTCAGCGTGGATGGGCACCCTTAAATCCAGGAGCACTGAAAAACAAAGAGGCTCCACCCAGCAAACTCCACCTGCTCCATCCAGGCTGTGCTGGGGACGCAACCTCACTGCTGCTGGAAGCATGCAAGGAGATGAGCCACTCATCCCTTACCTTCTCTCATTCCCAAAGAGCCGGGCCACTTCTTCTCTCCCAGGGCTACGAGCCCGGGTTCTCCGCTCTAGCCGCTTCCTCTCCACCTGGAAGGCCTCACGATTACTGATCCTAATGGCCTTGGGAACGTCGGCCAGGGTGGTGTACTGCCGGCTGGCTTTAAAAGAAAGGGGACGCCCCGATTTCTCAGCTCCCCTTCCTACATCTCTGTTGCTGGAGTCCTTGTGCATGGGGCAACTGCTCTTCGAATCCAAGGAGTTCAGAGAGAAGCTGTGACTCATTCGGTCGCCTGATCGGACACCTGGGGAAGGAAAGGGCTGGGCATGCTCCTGTGAGGGCGATTTGGGATAACTGTACCTGTTGTTCGGGGTGCTGGGGCTGGGCGGGCTTGGTGGGGGTGGCAGTTGCTGCTCTTCCAGCTTTGAGTCTTGTTTGGTCTTCTCCAAGGAGAAGTACCCGCTCTCGACACGCGTCTTCCGCCCGCAGTCTATCCGGTCTCCGTTCATGGAGCTCTCCTCTAAGGGACAGACAAGTCACCGTGCTTGGTTTCAAGTCCAAGCTCTGCTTTTAAGAAAGAAACACCCTGATTCCACCCAGGACAGGGGCAGGTATGGGAGCAAAGTTGGTCTGGGCACCAGCCCCATGCTGTACTACCTCCTGCACCCTTGGCTTTTCCACCCTGGCCAGCCCTCACGCACATGGAGATGGTGGGATAGTCTGCAGGGAACTGGGGATGCTGATCCAGCCCTTGGGTCAGGTTTGTACAGGTGAAAGATCTGAACTTCCAAACCAAGAAATGGGCAGCTGCAGTCACTGCCCTGCATCCATTTCTATCTCTGTCCTTCCCAGCCTAGCAGCAACCACAGCTCTGTCGGTGCAAGGCAATGGACACCTCACTGCAGGAAACATTCCCCATCTGACTGGGAAGATAAGAGAAATGTCCCCAGCACTGCAACCTGTCCCCAGCCCTCACTGTTCCAGGGAGGACAGTGGCACGACCACCACAGTGTTGCTTCAGTGCTGGCGCCTCCATCCCTCACCTTCCTTGCTGTCCAGCATGGGATCCTTCATGGAACTGGCAGCCCCAGCCTGGCCTTGCATGGGGCTCTGGGCTGGGCCAATGCCACCACCTCCATCTGCTTGGTCTTTGCCCCTCATTTCTTCCTGCCAGAGCGTGGACTTGGTGGCAGGGACCTTCTCAGCACTGGGAATGTTGCTGCTGGTCACAGCCATCTTAGCAGGACCAGGCTCCTAAAAAAAAAAAACAAAAACAGGAGACACAGGAAGTTTGAGAGTTTGCCCCAACTCAGGGTCCCCAAGGGCTTGGCCTCAAGGTTCCATGTATCTTGGGTGCTGCCCATGACACATCACAAGGGGACAGGGATGGGACAGTGACATGTGTCTGTGGTTTACGCTCTTTTAAGATTCCCCATCATCTTCAGTGCTTCCCTTCTAACAAGGAGCTCTGGAGTCCATCAGATGATGGATGATGCCACTTTGGTGGCCACAGCCCAGCCAGCCCAGGTTCAGAGTGTGACCCAGAAGAGGCAGAAGCTTTCCCAACTCCTTCCTTGGCTTTATTCACTAGCAGATGTTTTGCTGTTGTCGTATTAAGCTTCTGCATTCACAGATTATTTTTCTTAAAGCCACCAATAAATCAATGACAATTAACTCCCCTTTGGATTGTGGGAAGTTTTCCAGCTGCTTGTTCCCCTTCCATGGAGCAGGGGGGAATACAGGAGTGCATGAACTGGCAACCAAAAGCTGGGAACAAGGGCTGCAAAGAGCATCCTCCTCCCACGTCAGGTGGTATTTAGCCCTGCACCTCCACTGGCACTTGCAGGGCTGTGCTGGGGCCACCAGGGATCTCCCTGGGATCTACCAGGGAGTAGGTCCTGGCTCCACACACAGCCATAACAAGCAGCAAATGACCTCAATTTAAAAAAAAATCCCCCTGGGAAATTTGACACTAAAGGAATGCAGTGTTGGAGGTAAATGATCCAGAGTTCACAGGCATCCTGCTCAAGCAGAGGATCAGGCCAATCTCCAAGGTCCCCTACACTCTCCTTCATTGATCCAAGCCCAAAGCTAATCACCAGCTCAGGATATATATCTTTATATATCTCTTACACACACCCCCATGTAATTATTTGTAGATATGTATTTAATTAGGCAGAGATGTGGGCCAAAAAGAAGTCTGAGAGGGAGCAGAGGCATTAACTCTCTGCTACTCAGGGCTATGAACAGCTCCAAAAGGCAGAATGCCCCAAAATCGGCAAAACCAGCCTCCGGTTGCCTGAGGTGTGTCTGGGCACGCTGTGCTTACCTGAGCCTGCCACACCCCTGTGCAAACCCAGGGCAGAGCCTCAAATCCCACATTTCAGCCCCAAACCCTGTCTCGAGTTCCCATGAGCAGCAGGCAGGCACAGGCATTCCAGTCTCTCCCACTGCCTGCATGTCTCTGCTGGAGCATGGCAAAAGCTGCAGGAGAAACCTGCCTTTTTTCCCCCCCTAAAATGGCAACCTCCTTGCAAAGCAAAGTGAAAACACCTAACACTCCCTTATCCAAAAATCTGCAGCAGGAGTGGTGTTCCCTGCATTGCCTCCACCCTGGTGATTTTGCAGAGGGATGTTGCAAAATGATGGGGGGAGCTGGAAATGACCTTGATGCTCCAAGAGCATCCAGCTGTAACCAAGCTCTTCTCTACCACAGACAAGCAAAAACTATGTGAGGGTGAGAAAAAGCAAGAATATAAAATTCTTTTTTAATATCATGAAGGTGTCCACCCTCCCTAAGCCGCTCTAAGACATGATCTACTGCCTGATTAGTGTGTGGTCATCTTTAGGAAGAGTGCAAGCTTTCTCCAGCAGCCAACTTAAGGAGAGGCCATTTCACAGAGGAGAAATTGGTGCTGATTTTCTCCTCAGCATCCTCTTTCTTTCCCTGGACCAGTCACCTGCATCAGCAGGATTTGGGAGACAGAGGAAAGATGCTGCTTCTGCCTCTGCAGGTTGCTCCAAAGTGCCTGACACAGCACAGCATTCATCCAGCAGCAGTTCCCACATGGAGGGTGGTTTTGCAAAGTGAATTTGAGCCTTTTTCCAGCACTATGGGGCTGGAAGCCATGGGATGGAGAGAGTGGAAGCAGGGTAGCAAGCAAGACAGGGTGGTCTGTCCCAAAACAACGGGGCAAGAGGCCACAAGGGTCCCTGCTCCCCATCCCCAAGCACCTGGGGAGCCCATCTGCCCACGGGGAGCCAGCATCCTTCCCACAGCCACTTCCCTTATTTGGTGCTCAGGAGCTCAGATCCTGTACGGTTTCCAAGAAGTTGCCATGGTGATGAAATGTAACCCAAAATGATGTTTTTCTGGCTCTGCGCCTCTTCTCGTCTCCACCCCGTCCCCCTCCTAAATCCAGCCTGGGTTTAGTAGTGCACCCCAGCCAGGGAGAGCATCCCTGCCTTGCTGCATCCACTCCCTGGGGTGCCCCAAATCCAACAGTCCTCTTCTTGGGAATTGAGGATTGACAACTTGTAACACAGAGAGAGGAGGCATCTTCCCTGGCGCATCATCAGAGCCAGCACTTGAGGAGTTGTTCAGGCTGAGAGTACCCCAGACCTTGGCAAGGGGTGGCTCACACTTCTAGCTTGGTGTGCAAAAAAGGATCACCTCCCCACTAACTTTTTTCCCATTGCCCAGAACATCTTTATCCAGTGGAGTGATGAAAACTTATTCAAACAAACACTGTACAAAACCCACCCATGGCCCAGTTTGCACCAGGGCCATCCTTGGAACTTCATCAAAGAGGACCTGAAAACCAAGGCTCAGGGGAGCCCTAACCAAGGCTCAGGGGAGCCCCAGTGCTGGTTTTGGTCCCCGGCATGGCCGGAGGAGCCCTCCCCAGCCGGTCCCCTGTGGCAGTGCCGGAGGTCAGGCAGCCTCAGGGACAAGGCTGTTCTCAGCCTCAGCGAGGGACAAGGGTGGCCTTGGGGTCACGTTCCCCATCTGTGGGATTCTCCCCCATTCTGGCCACGTGGGAGCCTGGCAGGAACGAGTGAGTCATGGCCAGCCCCACTTTTTACCATTTATAGTCAAAGTGAGCACGAAGCCTCTGCTGGGTCCCTGGAGAGCCCAGCTCCGGCCCCCGGAGCTCCCAGCCTGGCCCTGGCCTTTAGTATTTTCCTTTCATTCCCATTATCTCTGGGGTCATCTCAAAGGGAGTAACTGGAGCCCGATGGAATTTCATCCTGTTTCTGATGAAATGGCCCATGAACAGCACCTCTCTCTGGTCCCCCATGGGGACCATGTGAATTTATGGCCGCTCCCAGGATTGTATGCAGGGGTGGCACCACAAAACAGCACCCAGGGGGCAAAACGTGGCTCCAAAGCAGCCAGGAAAGCAGGATTGTGTGACCCTGGAAGTGATGACCAGGAATTAATTCACACCGTTTTGCTGCCCTGGTTTACCCCAGCTCTCATCCTCCACACAGGCAGCATCAGAGGGCTGCTGATCCCGATGGCTTGGGGGAAACTCTCCAGGGAGCAGAGCAAGGTCACGGCCCTGAGAGGGAGGCAAGGGACTGGGTGACAATGTGTGTGTGTCCCTGGGGTTACCTGGGGAGTTGGGGGCTCTACCTTCCTCTTCTTCTTCTGATTCTGTTTGTTTGTCCTGGGATAGACGATCAGCATCTCCAGCCACCTGCAGGCAGAGAAAGCAGAAGGTGGGGGTTGTGCCACAGGGACAGGAGTGATGCTGACCTGGTCAGGATCAGCTTGGTGAATAATACCCAGAAACCACCCCAATCAGCTCCTGGGGGGAAAATAAGGCAGGAGAAGAGGGATGACCCCAGGGTGTTTTGGCTCAAACTCTGCTCTCTGCAAAAGTGAGGCCACAGCCAAGGCTAATATGGGGCAGGGATTCAAGGATCCTGAAAGACAGTGGAGAGGGACAGAGCCTCCAGCAGGACCGTACCCTTGAGCAATGCCAACACCCGCACACTGCAGACAAAGCGCTTTTGTCCAAGGAAGAGCAGCATGAACTCGGCATTGAGAAGTCCTGTGTCCTCCCACCGTGGCCTGACAACCTGCCCCCACATCTCTGAGAACTCCACAGGGATCCCTGGGCCACTGGGAAACATTCCTGCTTCAGATGTCCCTGCTCCCCTTTCCTTCTCCCCTGACTTTGCACGCTGCTGCTGTAAAGTGCTCGGAGATGACCACATCAAGTGGGGTTTGGTTAAGCAATAAAATCCAGAAGCACAGAGTGAACGTAAAACAAATTCTCCCCCAGCCAGGGAAATCTTCCTGTCGTGCTGCAACTGCAAACAAAACCAGCCTGGCTCAGCCCCAGAGTGAGACTGCTGGGGGATGATTAATGCCTGCAGTCAGGAGCAAACGCACTGCTTCAAAACCCATCGCTGGGCCGATGAGCAATAAATCAGCCCCACCTCACTCTGCAATGCCTCTCCCTCCCGTGGCAGGCAGGACCAGCAACAAAGGCTGAGCTGGGAACTCGAGCGTGGGGAGAGGGTGGAGAGAGCAGGGCATGAGGGCTGGCCACGGTTTGGGGCATAGTCACTGCTCCTGCCAGGAAGGAGAGGAGCTGACTGCCCTGTTCCCACGTGGATCTGCACTCTGGCTCTGCAGCCATTGCAATGTGTCACCATGAATGGGGCTGGGGGGACAGGTTTGCCAGCCTGAGGTTCACCTGTTATCACTTGTCTCAGTAGGGCAGGGAAATTGCAATGCATGAAAACACTAATCTGGTCAAAATCCCAATCTTGGTAGAAAAATGTCTATTTCAACAACTATTTACAAAACAAAGGGAGTCACAACCGAAGATAAGGCTTGGAAACAGAAATCACAGCAGAAAGTGCTGACTCTGCTGCTGTCAGGGCTGGGGGAGGCTGGAGATGCTGTGCATTGGGAACAGTGGGAAAGAGGAAGTGTTCATCCCTGCAACTTCCTGCTCAAGTTTCAAATGTCAACAAATTTTGTGAGGGAGGCACTGAGCTCCAGGCACTCCATGTGGGAAAGCCCCTCAGGTGAGCAGCAGCACAGCCACACTCCATCACTGTGCTGGCTGCTCGGCTCTCCCAGGGCTCTGCACCTTCACCAGCACCAGCTTCAACTCCAGCTGGCATGTGAGTGATGGAAGAGGATGTTTCTAGGTCACCATCCAACACCTGGAGTAGGGAAATTACCCTGATTTGCTTGGTTTAGCAGTCTAATCTTCAGTGTCACTGAGCCACTGCATTCCTGTGATATCTTAATCATCCTTGGGGGTCAGATGCTCCCATGGGACCAGGGAGTGAGGAGTATCCACCCCAGGATTCCACATCTGCCCAGGGGTGGATGAGGACCAGAGGGTGTATGGCACTTGGGGTCGGACATGCCAGCCCCAGAATTATGGGACCTGCCAGTGGTGTGGGGACAAGACCTGTGCCAGTGGGCTGGCTGCCTGATCAGATCCCTAAAAGCACCATGGGGTCACTGCAGCACCCATCATGAACTCCAGCACCCAGGATCAGCCTGGGTATGCACAGCCCTAGCACCCAGCCTTGGGCAAGGTCCTACCCACCCTCCTCTTCCTCCTAGCTAATGGAAGAGCCTGGGAGTGGCTCAGCCCCAGACCTGCACTCACCCACTGATGATCTCCTTGTTCTCGGCCCGGATGAAATGCTCCTTCTCCGGTGTCAGGATGCACAAGGAGAATTTCTGCCCTGTCCGGCTCTCCCCATCCACCACATCCGTGCACTGGTTCATGTTGATGGTGCCCTGAGGGAGGGTGGTTGGCTGCAATGGGAAGGAGAAAGGAGCCATTTTAAAGAGAGAAGAGCAGAGGAGTGCAAAGCTGAGCCCTAAAACCTCTCCTGGTGGACACCAGCATCCTACACACCAAGATGCTTTGCCCACAAATGCCCAGACCCAGCACACAGCAAAGCTCTGTGCCACACATCTGGGGACACAGACCAACAGGTACAACTCCTGCCAGACCAGTCTGGCCCACTGCTGCCAGTAAGGTGCTTCTCCTATGCCAAATATCCAGGGAAGGATGGCTGCCCTGCTGTGGCACCAGGACACCAAGGAAAGGCATCCAGTGGCCAGCTTTGGGTCTGCAGCTGCAAACCAGCTGGGCTGGTGGCCTAAGCACCACATTCAGGGGTGGCAAAGCAGCAAGGTCCCACTGCCCTCAGCACAAGATGGCTCAGGGATAAACACACAGACACAAGTGCCAGTTTTTTCCTATTAAAATAAAAAAAACCCCCAACATGGCGTTTTCCAGGGAGGGACCGCAGCATGGAAGGGACTTTGCTTGGTGGGTTTTCTGAGCAGTGTCACCTCTCAACCCCATTGCTCCAAGTAGACCTGGTGAAGTGGGACAGGTGGTGGCCCCTGTGGCCCAAAGGGACATTGAGGGACACCCAGAGGGGTGTCAGCACTGACAAGAGCTGACAGGTCCATCTGGAGCAGCGCTGGCTCATCCGATTACAGCGTATCCACCCGCTCCCGGTGCCCGCAGCCCTCCCCCCAGAGCGATTCCATGGCTCCCATGTCCCCAGCCTGCCTGTCCCCACCGGGCTCAGTGACACTGGGGTCCTTCCAGCATCCCAGGGCAAACATGCACCTGGGACATAAACGACTGAGAGAGAGACCCCTCCAAGCTGCCAACAGCACCAAAGGAGAACCTAAAGCAGCCTGTGGACACCTCCTCACCCTGACAAAGCCTCCTTGTGCCCTCCAGATGGCCAGGCCAACAAGGAGACGGATTTCTGGCAGATGCTGTTAAGGTTTTTACCATGGAAACCAGCTCCCCTGCCAGCAAAACCCTTCCAAAAGCAGCCTGTGCCATGCAAAGAAAGGGTAACTGTGGAGAGCTCAACATCCCCAGCCTATAAACCCAGAAAATTCAGATCAGTCCCACAGAGCCCCCAGTTTACCCATCTGTGGGTGGTGGGAAATAGCCTCTTTCCCCAGAAAAAGGGCTTTTCCTGCAGCTGTGTCCCTGGGTGGGAGCATCCTATGACAGCCCAGGGGTGGCAGGGAGCCATCACAGGTGCTGCACACTGGGTACATGAACAGGACCATCAGAGACACCAAACCCTCCTCTTTGCCTTGTGGAAATCAGCATCCAGAGACCCCCCCCAGGATGGAGGGAGGGAAAGCAAAGCCCAGCCCAGACCCCCAGCACGGCGCATGCCCGGCCTCTCGCCCTGCACCGCCGCGGGCAGTCAGCTCCTAAGAGGATTTTTTGTCTTAGACAACAAAAATAAAACCCCGCTTTCCGGGAGCTATAAAAACCCAACGGAAAAACTTTCTCCTGTTCCAAGCGGAGTCTTAGGAAAGATTTTGTCTCTCTGGCCTCTGGCACAGCCAAGGCCTCCAGGACTGTAAGGTCCAGGTCCAACCTCCTTCCCCTCCCAGAGCAGTTTTGCACCAGGGAATTCAACAAGGACAGGGGGGTGAGGAGGAGTGAGGGAGCCCCATTCCCACAGGGGGACCCTGGGCCACTCGGTCCCTTGACTCCCTGTAAGGCCCCAGAGGGATTTGGCAGGGAGCTGGCACAGGAGGAGAGGAAGAACCAACACCCTCCAACCCCATGGCAGTTCAGGGTGGCTGCTCCTGCTGCTCACACCCAGCCCTGACCAAAGCGTGCCAGGAGTGGAGGAGCCGGTTTGGGGCCCCCCCACTGCCGAGCCGTGGCTTTGCCACTCAGCCCTTCTTGTGAAGGGTGAATGCTGGAATCTTCCACATCCTGACACATGGGTCTCCATCCACCACTGCACCTACAAGCCAGGGTACCAGGAAAGGGCTGGGAGCAAAGCTGGGAATGACCCTCTTCCACCTGCGGCCCCAGGGATGAACCCTCCATCCCACAGCAGCTCCCCTGCACCCCACACCCCTCGGCAGCAGATGAAACCTGACAGACCAGCAGCCTCCCTCGCTTGGGATGTAAATTCCTTTACACCATTTGTTTCCTTCCTTGGAGGCAGCACAGGCACTTTGAAGTGAAGCAAAATGCAAACGATGCCTCGTGGAAATGCGTGCGCACACACAAACTCTACCAAGGAAAAGGAGACGGCTTGGACCCCTTCTCTGAGTCTCAGCACCTGTTTGTGGACTGGGGGGTTTCCTCAAGGCTGGGGAACCTTGAAGGATGAGCAAAGCTGGTCCCTGGCCAAGTGAAGACTGTGTGGCTCCAGCAGTTGGAAGGGAATAAATAAATGCAGAAGCAGAGAAGTGTTGCATGGCAGGGACACCAAAACAACCTGGGATTTCAACCAGCCCTTGGAAGAGCGGATGCTTTGATACAAAGCTGAACCTGGCATCAGACTCTAGAGTGGCTTTGTGTCTGGGTGAGGCAGATGCTCAGGCTCAGCTCCTGCTCCTGCTGCCAGTCCCCAGCTCAGGGACAGCCCTGTCCCCTGCCTTTGCCATCTCCCATGCTGCTGCCAATGGGATGGAGCCCACAGTTACCCCAGCACTGGATCTGGTGGCTGGGTCTGTCATCTGATTGGAGGTAGGAGTGGAAGCACAGCAGGGTGCACCTCTGTGGAAGCAGAGGACACCATTATGGCCACCATCACCAGCAGCAGCTTTCCTTGAGGCCATCAGTGCCACCAGGTGCATCCAGCCCAGTCACTTGAGCAGTTCCCATCCCTTACCAGCACAGGAAAGGGAGCACTTGCATCACAGGAGCAGCTACAGCTCTCCACGCTGCCAGTACCAGCAGAGGAGCTGGAGACAAGGAACAATTGCGTTGCTGTTTCCCTCTGAAATGACAGATCCCTATTGACACACACACGTGTTCACAGCCTCCCTCTCCATAGCACACAAAGCCTATAGAGCTCTCCTCCTCCTCCTCTCCCTCCCCGGGTGCCCAGGGTGTGAGTCATGCCATGCTCTCCACATCAACAACACCAGCAGCCTCTGCATGAGATGCAGGGACCTTTGGCTGGATGCTCTTAGGATGCAGAGCTCAGCAACTGCAGCAGCCCCCTCCTTGGGCAGTGGAAAGGAGGGACAGAAAGAATGGGGACCTCTTAGAATTTTGAAGGAAGAAATCTCAAGCAGGGCATTATTGCATCCCCCTGCACAGTGCTGGATGCTCCATGGGTGATGAACTCCCAGGTACAGGAGTTGATGCTGTAAATCAAAAGGGTTTATCTGCAAAGTCCCTCATTTCCATAAGGCATTGCGGGGCTGAGGCAGAAAACCAGGATTATTTGAGGTACAAAAACCAGGATTATTAAGATTCAAAAATTCCTGAATTTTTTCAAGGACCTTCCTTGTCATTTCTAACACATGAGGATGATGGCAGCTCAATACAAAATACAAGGGAGCTTTGCTAAGGAGCTGCACACAGGATGTTTTGGAGCAGGTAACCCCATGGTCAAGCTCCCAGTGAGGTGCTCTGCCACAGCCTCCACAGGATATAGCCAATGCCCAACCCGTTCTCCAGGGCTATTACACAACGTGGGTTGATGAAATCTGGAACACAACCTTTAAAGAAAGGCGATGGGGCAGGGGGAGGAGGAAACCAAACAAAAGGGACATTTTACTTTCTGCCAAGAACCAGGAGGGGAAGAGAAAAAAAAAAAACCACAACCATTTGTCTATCTCGCATGGCGGGCTGGTTGCCTTGGCACCGGGGCCTGGCTGTCCCGGGGGAGATCACAGCTCTGCTGTCCCACTCTGGGCTCAGGATCTGGCTGGCTCTGCCCTGGCTCCCAGCACTGCCCCAGAGAAGCAGCAGCAACAGCGAGCCTGCAGCGCCTGGAGAAGAGACATCCACACTGCCTCCATAAATGTGTCTTGACAAATGGTAATTCTCCCAGATAAAATATTCATGAGGGTGGCTGCCGAGCGCTGCTCACTCGCAGCACTCCCGAGTGCTCTGCAAAGGCAGCTCCTGTGTTTGCTAAAAGCTTCTTCCCCCATCCCCGTGCCTGGGCTCAGCTGATCGCAGTGCTCCAGGCGGGATGTGACCAGAAGGGAGCAAGACCTCGCTGTCCCGTTGTCACGGGCACTTCAGGGCAACGTGGAGACAACCACGGCTTGGGCAAGGGCACAGACACAGCTTGGACACACAGCTCCCAGCACCAGCACAGCACTGGGAGCCCAAACCAGAGCCACATCCACCATTCCCACCTGGAGGCCATCAAGAAAGCACCAACTCCTTGAAAATTATAGAATTGTAGAAATACCTCCAACCATTAACCCAGGGCACTGCCAGGTCCCCCACTAAACCATGTCCCTAAGCACCACATTTACACGTCTTTTGAACACTTACACTTCCCTGGGCAGCGTATTCCAATGCCTGACCACCCTTTCAGTCAAGAAATTTTTCCTAATATCCAACCTAAAACTCCTCTGGAGCAACTTGAGGCTGTTTCCTCTTGTCCTATTGCTTGTTAGCTGTGAGAAGAGACTGACCCACACCTGGCTACAACCTTTCAGGTAGTTGCAGAGGATCCCTTTTCAGATGTAGAGTCACCCCTTTTCAGCCATGCAAGGCAAGACATGACCTCCTAAATCCCAGATGGGGATGCAGCTCCCAAATCCCAGCTGGGGATGCTCCATGCACACACACAGGGCTGGCTCAGGCTGCCCTGAGCTGCCCAGGCGCCAGGCAAGCAGGGCTGGCACAGCAGCAGGGCTTTAATGAGCCTTTTGGGCTTCCTGCCACCAGGCACGAGGCTATCGATAGGGCCACAACGGGGCTGGAACGCTGCCGTGGGCGGATTTTATTACACTTATAGATCGGCTGGCAGGCTGAGCATCCTGGATTTATTAAATTAGACAAAGGTTCTTGAAAACAACCTCTGCAGGCTTTGCAAAAAGATGGACTGGAGCAGTCACCCATCAAAGGGCAGCAGAAGGTTATGGTCCCACATCCCCACGGCAGCTCTGCTTTGCCTGTGCCATCTAAGCAAGAGGGAGGTATCTTTTCTCGGCCACCTGAGCACACCTTTCCCACCTGTATCAGCATCTACTGCTCAGTGAAAGCCACTGAGAAACCTCTGGACCTGCACCAGGCAATGGGAAAACAGGTTTTTACCACTGGCAGGGGAATCACAGAATTGTAGAGGTTGGAAAACACCTTTAAGATCATCCAGTCCAACCATCAAGCCAGCACCATCACCATGTTCACCATTAAACCACATCCTCCGGTGCCACATCCACAGGGAGGTATCAAGCAACACACACCCCCTGCACTTCAGTACTCACACCTTGTGCCCCTGTGCAAGAAATGGGAAGATGCCCCCAAATGTCACCACTGCCTGGATTCACCAGCCTGCCAGAAGCCACTGTCCCCTTTCAGAGATGGAGCCATGAGCAGTGCTCTGCAGATGTGGCCTTGGCACATACCAATGTGCCTCTGTACTGGCAACAAACCTGTGCCAGCACAAAGAGGGGATAGGAGACTTGCTCTGGTGTACGGCCAGCAATGCAGGAACACTCCCCAGATTGATGAATACCCTAAGTGCCACTTCCCCCAGCCCCACCACAGATTTCCCTGCTGTTGACCGACCTGACTTGTTCACCACAGGTGCCAACAGCCAGCTCCTGAGATTTGTTTATTGAAGGAATTCCCCACAGCCCCAGGTCACCCACCCCAGGGAGGCAGGATGGATTAGCAAGTGCCACACACACCTCTCCCTGCATGCCAACCCCTGAAGAGCCCTCCCGAGTCTCCACCAGAACATACAACAATATCAGCTCCCTTTTTGCCAGTGGGATGGAATTTTCTTCCCTGGGAGCAGTTTGAGAAGGGGGTGAAGTGCAGGGGCTGGGCAGGAGAGTTCAGCCAGGGGCCACTTTTAAGCAGAGTCGGTGTTTATGTCCACAGACAGCGAGTCTAAACACTGAGCAAGGCTGGGAGCTGCCAGTGAACTGGCCGGGAGCACCTCAGGGTTCCTCTCCCACCCTGTGCTACCTCAGCCAGGCAGCCAGGCACGAGCAGCACCCATCCCAGAGGTGCCCAGGCAGCAAGTTTTGGGCCACACATCCCAATGGTAGCCCCATCCCCATGGGCACTCATCTGGCGAGCGGGTGCTGGAGTGGAGCAAGCCCAGCCGGGGCTGTGCGGAGGCTCGAGCCGGCTTGTCTTGGCCTTATAAGGCTATTTTCGCACTGCTCTTGCAGCTCCCAGCTGCTCCCCACTCCAAAGCAGGGTCGGAGTTGGCAGCCAGAGCCTAGCCTGCCTCCTTCCTGTTAACCTCTTTCCTGCTGAACAGCCTCCAAGGGGTCTGTGCACGGTGGGAACCGCTGTACCCAGGTCTGGCACAACCACCCATGCTGGGCAGGGAGGCTCAGCAAACCCAGCGGCGGTCACCAAGTGGGTTCAACCACCCTCAGCACTGGGGTCTGGCCCTCTGGGTCCTCAGCGGCATCAACAAACCCAGGGAGCCTTCCAGGGAAGCTTGCAACCACAGATACGCACATTCCACTTCCAGCGCCACTGGAGAGGAAGAGGGAGAATGATGCAGAAAACATCGGCACCATGATGGGAAGGACAGCAAGGTCCCACCAGGATGGAGGATCCAGAAGCTGCTCTGAGCTGCCATCCCGGCTGTTTGCAGACCAAAGCAAAAGCCAAATGTTGCACAAAGAGCTTGAGGCATCCGCTCAAGACCTATCCCAACTCTTTGGGGACCAAAGCAGAAGCACAGCAATGCACAGGCACTTGCCAGTCCTGCAGTGCTAAAAGCACCACCTTGCAGCCCTGCAAACCCAGTAGTTATTCCTTCCCCTTGCTCTATGAGATTTAGATGCACTTAAAATGCAAAATGTCCTCCTCCCCTTGGAGGAGCGGGGGTGGGAGGAATACGTGATAACAGATCCGACCCCATCTGCTCGCAGCTGCCAATGTGGCATCTTCCCTGCTCCCTGATGCACAGGCACAACAGCCAAAGGGAAAGCAAATATCTGCAGCCTTCCAGCAAGTTGTCATGGTAATCAGCCCAATAGCAAAACCCCAGCAAGACCACGGAGGGACCAGAGCTTGGTGCAGGGATCATGGCAGGAGTTTCCCTGAGAGAAAACAGCAGTCGTTTGGGGGTGGGAAGGAAAAACGGGCTTCATTTGCATCTTGATACTTGAATCTTAAATTGCACTGTTCCAAATTGGCCTTGTCAACTTTATCCTCCACCTCCCCTCGGTGTAGCAGACGAGTCCCAGGTGGTCCCTGCACGGCGTGCCAGGCACACATGTGCAGGAGCTCACCACCACCTCCATGCTCAGGGCCCTCCCCAGCAGCAAGGGGCTTCACCAAACACCAGCAACCACATCTCCCTAAGGTCACCCACACACACAGCCATGCCAGTTTTGGACACAGCTCCTCAGGAGGAGGAAAGCTTGGATCAAGGCAGGACAGCCTCTACCCATGTTGGCCAGCCCTGTTCCACCACAGCTGGACCTGGATTTCTGCTTCATGGGGGTGAGGGAACATGACCAAGGTAATTGTCATCCATGGAAAGCAGCAAATTAGATCAATTAAATTCCTGTGCCTCCCACCAAGTAAATCCATCTCCCTTCCAGCCCAGAGGGGAAGGAGGGACAGGTGTCCTCGTCCCCAGCCATCCCCACAGCCTCTCCTCCAAATGCAACCAAGCAGAGGAATCCGTGCAAAGACACAGGGACAGACCGAGCCATCAGCACCATCAGAGTCATGAAGAGCCACCTCCAACAGCCACCGTCTGGAGCTCTGGATAATTTCGGGTCCTGCAGCCACCGTGGTGGGATTTCCCACCTTCACCACCCAGGATTATTGTTACAGGGTCTTGTACTGGCACTCAGTGACTGCAGAGGAGGAGAGGACAACCCTGGGGATCAGCAGCACCAGATCCACCGGAGGCTCGGGCAACTCCCACGGGCGCAGATGTTTCAGTGGAAGTTCTTGAATCCGGCCAAATTAGTCTGGAAATCTCATTATTCCCCAGCACTGCTCTTATGAGCTTTGCAGAGCTTCCTGCTGGGCTGGGAATACCAGCAGGCTGGGCTCCCAGGGTGCTCGAGGGTCTGCAGCTGGAGGTGTGAGGGCCAACCCAAGCCAAAGAGGTTGGCTCAGCTTGGCCAACCAAGCAGCAGCCACATCCTGCACCCCACACCCCTACAGAAAACCCCATGCCCACTCTGCATTGCTTCCAGCAACTTCCAGACCAGTTTGGACCCTGCAGACCTTCCCAAAAGCTGAAGTGATGGCTGAAGAGGGTTTTCCAAACTTTGACCATTGGCCATCCCATCAAATGGCACAAAATGTGAGCTTTTTGGCCAGTTCCAAGGAGAAAAGTTCCCAAAAGGTACACATGGCTGTTGTGGGGCAAGGAGACCGCCCAGCAGCAGCTCGAGCTGGGCTTTGCCACCCCAGGCACGATGTGGTGGAGGCACTGACACTGATGGCAAAGAGCTGTCCTGGCCAGGCAGGCACCACCAGGTTCACAGGCAAGTGGCACCTGGGGTAAAAAGTGCTTTAAATGCCCAGGAAAAATTTGCAAATAACACACGAAGCTGCTGGAGCTGTCCCAGGGTAGCAGCATTTTCTCCCTAAACCTACTGCTCACACCTGGCACTTGTAGAGGAGTACAGGGAGAGGAGGGAGTTTACAGCCATGAGCTGCTCCCAACCTCTCCTTCGGGAGCAGCTGTGCAACCCCAGCAGAGAGGAGCAATCTGGGGGTAGTGCATGTGAAGAGGATGAGCCCAAGAGGTTTCTCCATCCCCCATGCCTGGGATGACAGACTTCACTCCCCGCAGCATCGGCCTGTACACGGCACTAACGACTCATGGAAGCCAGTCCCTCCCTCCACACATCTGCTCCATCCATAATCCCTGCTGTCCCTCCCCTAATGGGAAAGCAGCCAGGAAAGTGAACCAAAACCCTAATTATATCCCAGTAGCTCCCCAGCGCCCTGGTGATCCCTGTGACTTTATCGATGCGATCGCAGCAGGGCTGATGAAATGTGGAGGAAAGGGCCAAGGCTGGGTGTGCTCCAAAGCCCCACCTTTTCTCCCCAGTCCCACCATCACAACAGGTGGAAATCCCGTATGAGCTCAGGATGCTGCCAGGATGCTTTTAAAACCACCCTGTGTGCCTGTTCCCTCTGTGTCCTCTGCTCAAGTACCTGTCACCCACGGCAAAGGGAACTGGGAGGAGAGTGGGGACAGCCATGGGTCACAGTGGGAGAGCAGCCCAGGGCCTCACTGCAGGTTCCCAGGGCTCTGTTTGGCCATAAAACCATGGAGAGCCACAGGTACAGCACCTGGCCACAGCACCCAAGGCTCAGGGAGTGCAAGAGCCAAGACCCCCAGGATCATGTCCCAGAATCCCAGAATGGTTTGGGCTGGAAGGGACCTTAAAGCCCATCCAGGTCCAACCTCCTGCCATGGGCAGGAACATTTTCCACTATCTCAGGTTGCTCCAAGCCCTGTCCAACCTGGCCCTGGACACTTCCAGGGGATGGGGCAGACACATCTTCTCTGGACAACCTGTGCCAGGACCTCCCCACCCTCCCAGGGCAGGATTTCCTCCCTGCAGCCCCATGGCAAGATGGCAGTAGAGATGGGGGCACGGATGTGGGGTGCATGCCAGGAAAACATGGGGGGAAAAAACCTCCATGGAAGGTGGGACCTGCCCAGCTTTCCCCAGCTCCTGGAGCACCCCAAGCCCCTCATGCAGCACCTCAGCCCCTGGACCTGCTCTCTTGCAGCACAACAAGAGGAGCTGAGCTGCCTGCGGTGGGCGGCAGCACAAGGCTGTTAACACACCCCCACAAACCAGCTCCTGGATCAGATCCTGCAGGAAGGAGGTGAAGGGTAAGTGAAGTTGCCGCACATGTGATTTACCTACGGTAATTTCAACTTTCAGCAAGGCTGTCTGGCTGTTTTATCTCGTTACCTACTTGCAGTCAGACTTCAGTGACTGCAGGGAAGAGCCTCCTCTGTAGCTTTGAAGAAACAGGGCAAAATAAAAAGGTCTTACAAAATACTTATTACCAAGAGCACATTCACACGCTGTTACCTGGTCCAGCATAAAGGGAAACCAGCATTTTGATGGCTTCTTTTTCCCCCTACTTTTGTATCTTGTAGCCCATGATAAGTAAATGAGTAAGACCAATAATCAAACCTGCCTGGAAATTTTCATTTTTCACTAGAAACGCCTCAAAACAGTTCAGACAAAAGGGAGAAGACTCCTGCAAAAACCCTGCATTCGGTAACCCTGAGAAAAGCTGTTTACAAAACCTCACAGAAGACGTCGGCTTGTCTCCACGCAAGTTTTAACCTGACGTCCGTTTTACAGCCTCTAAACCTGATGAATAATTCATGCCTGGGATAAAGCAGAAATATCATATTCACCAATGCTTACCTAACAGAGAAACGAGGACTGCAAATTAGTAATTTATTAACCCTGAACTGTGTTGCTGCTTGAACAGAGGGCAGACTTCACGTTTGGTGGAAAAATCGTTCCTGAGCCGAGGCAAGAGCAGGGGCTGAGACCCCACATTCTCATTGCACCTCCAGCACAAACACGCCTTGTTCTGGACTGAGAGAGATGCCAGTGGGGGGAAAGCCCCCCAAGAGCAAGGCTGGGAGCTGCCACCCTCCCTCCTCCTCCTCGGGGGTCGCAGCTGCCCCTTCTCTGTTGGGAGGGGAGCAGCGGTGGGAAGCCCTCAACCCCGTGCTCGCCCACGGCTCCAGCCGCTTTCTCAGGCATTCCAAAATTTGGCCGGAGTCTCTTTTTGCAGCACGCCCCCCTCCACGGCTGGACGCCTGCCTAATTGCGTATTTATTTATTTCTGCATTTTCCCAGCTCCCCGCACACACTGGCGGAGGGTGGGGAGGGGAAGCCAAGGCCGGCTCCCAACGCGGACCCAAAAAAACAAGAAAACCAAAAAAGAGGGAGTGCAGCTCCCCACATTCCCCGGAGGGTGGGAGGAAGCCGGGAAGCGCAGGGCTGGCTGGGAAAGGGGTGGGAGCGGGGGGCAGGAAGGGGGGACGCCGGCGGCATCGCCCACCCCCTTTGCTTTGTGCGCGCTTGGGGNCCTTCCTCCCCTGCCAGAAGCTGCCGCTGCCTTTCTCCAACCCACATATGTCATGTCAACAATCAATGAATGCAGGATCTCTGCCGGGGAAAAAACAGGGGGAACGCGCTTTGATTTTTGGAGCAGCTCTGTTGCCTTGTTCCATTCACGTCCTCGTCCTCCTCTCTGAGCTGTCACTGAGGGGTTTGCAGCACTGAATCCCACCAGTCAACGCCAGGATACCTCATGACCCTCAGGAGGAACAGGGATGTGCCAGCTGCTGGGATGCTGCATCTTCTAGAAGCAGGGAAAGGGATGCTATTATGCAGCATCACCCAACCTGTAGCCCACAGCCCACAGGAGCACCTCAGTGACCTGATCCAGTGACCTACAACAGGGCTGGAAAGAATTAAACCCGACCCCATCCCCACCACATGGCTGCAGCTGGTGGGCTCAGGGTCGTTCTGCAGGCACTTCGTTTCACATCCCCTCCTCAGCACCAAGCAACAGCAGGGGGGAAAAAAATGGTGTTTTTGTTGGTTCCTTGGGTGGTTTGGTCGTTCACGTGTGGACAGGCACAGCCACCCAGGGACTGGGGGATGCTTGGGAACCCACCACTACCCCAGCTTGGGAAGAGCTGGGATTAAGCACCCACTGCTGCAGCCCCTTCCTCTGCTGCTTGGGGGGATCATGGGGCCCATGTGAGGGTAACTGCTCAGCCTTAGCTGTGTCATTTCACTGCCAGCCCTTACATCCTTTCTCCTAAATGCCATCAGAACTTGATTTCCACATTAACCTTTTACAGTAGATAAAATTTTTCCTTCACTAAGAGCCCACAGGCAGGCTGGAAGCCACAGGTCTAGGAGTCACAAAGGAACTCCAGCTGCTACAAGTGCCAGTTTCACTCTGCCCCCCACGAACAAGATAAATGCAATCTAAACTCCAGCTCACTTTCCTCACTGCTCTGGCACACGTCTTCTACAAAAACGTCTTTGCTAGGTCCCGAGGGACGAGGAGTGGGGAAAAAGCAGAAGGATGGAGCCACTTGAGCCTGTCCTCCCTGCTCAGCCTAAGAGCAATTCCAGCTTTGTGGCTCACCCTGCAGAAGACAATAGGGGCTGTGTTGTTTCCAGGAAGGAAGCACCTGGGCCAGGTCATCAAAGCAGCTTGTGTTAGGAGGTCGCTGGCTGCATCCAGCTTTCAACTCCACTTTCATCCTCTCTCTGCTTGTTAACTCCCAAAACTCCCACCACAGACTGTTTCACACCGGGGCCTCTCCCAAGAGGGTCCTGCAGCCACAAAATGTCCTTCTCAGGGGGCTTAGATGTGGACAACAATATTCTCCAAAGCTCACAATAAACCCAGGCACTGCCTGGCCATTGTCAGTTGCCAGGACTCGTGTTGGAGCCATACCTGGAGAGACCTTCCTGTTCCCTCAGCCCCTCCACAAACTGCCCTTCTGCAGCTCAGCAGTTTTACCTTCCCAAACACACTAAGCCAAACTCAAAGACACAAAACAGAAGAGAGTTCAGCGGTGTAGGGAACCATTCCTGGAGGAGCCCACAGGTGTCCTGACAGCAGGACCCACCTCCAGCAGCAACTGGGGCCAGACACTTGGAGCAAAGAGAAATGGGAAGACATGAACACCCCAAAGTTATGGGATCCCCACACCCAACCCCAGTAATGACACTTGGATCAGCATCAAGACAGACATTAATATAAAACCACAAATGAAGATCTGTGTACCTTCCTCTCACTCTCTTCAAGGCTGCTTGCTCCTGGCTTCAGCAATGTCCCAGGGAATGAGTTCCCAGGGCTGCCTGTAGGTTCATGGATTTTTTTTTCCCCAAAATCAGTATTGAAAATTAAACACAACCAATTCATCAAAGATCTCTGAGCTCTGTCCAGAGTCACCAGCACTTGTGCTGTCTCTGCATCTCCTCTAGAGCACTCACAAGGATGTGCTTTGTTTCTTCTCCCTTGCACTCTGATTTCAGGTGTCCCTTTTTCCTGTCTAGCTTCCCTGGAGGAGAAAGGATCTTTGCTTCCCAATTTGCCCGTAATTTCCTTATTGCTACTGCATCATTTTTGAGATATGCACCAAACATCCCACATAAAACCTCCTCACAGATCATTTTCCACCCTGACTTGACTACATCTAGCCTTGGGAAAAAACTGGGATGGGGGTCCCTGTCACTGTCTGAGCCCCACACAGTCACTCTCACTCACTCAGCCTTCCTGTCTCTGCTTGCTTTAAATTTCAAGCACACTTTGATTCAAGCCAAAAGCTTTTCATGCTAAACAGAAACTGAAAGTCTTGATCTGGCAAACAGAGGCACTGGCAAAATTGTGTCCATGAGGGGAAACCACTGGGGATGAGGGGAATGGGGTTTGTAAAGCCTGGTGCTCCCACGGAGGAGGGGGCAGGGAGAGCTTGGAAGCATTTAAATGGCAAAACGTGTGGAAAAAGTAAGGACAGAGAGGCCAGGATGTTTAAGGTTCATTTTTAATCCCTGCCAATGAATTTCAATTCTGTGCCAAAACTGAAGTAAACTGCTTTGATCTAAAAAGGAGGAAAAAAACACACGGGTTCTTGGCTTCTTAAAACAATACAGATGACAAAGTAGGGAACTACAATGAAAATTAACGCAGCGCAGCTCTGCTGACAGTGACATTTTAAAATGCCCCTTTCCTCCAAATAAAGAGGATTTTGCAGTGGGGTGAATTAGGAAACAATAATTACACCGGTCTGGAGATCACAGCACCACCGAGCACGCATCCCTTCCTCTGATCCCCCTCCAGATGCCACCAATGCTTGCACCATTCTCCTTTTTTACCCATTTATCAATTCCTTAGGTTTCTGTGGCCAGGAGTGGGGCCTGGAGCTAAGCAGGTCTCCAGATGTGACCCCACAGCCCTGCTGTGCACTGCCAGACCTCCCACCTCTGAGCTGTCCTTTCTTCTATTTATACACCCAGCCCAGGGGTCCCATTGCTCCCATAACCATTCCCAGATGCCAGGCTGGCCTCGTTCTCCATTCCACCCCAGTCCCATCAGCTCCCAGCTCCCTCTTGACCTCCCTCCCTGCCATCACAGGCTGGAGCAGAGATGCCTGCTCCATTGTACTGAGGTTAATGATGTTAAGATCCACCCGAGTTCCTGATTTAGGAGCAGGACCACCCCAGCAAACTCTGGTACTGAGGTGGCTGACTGTTGGTTTAAGCATCCTCTTAGACCTCTTCCCAATTTTAGAAAGTAATTTGACTCCAGCAAGTAACAGGTAGGGTAGAGTTAGGGCTCACAGCCCATCCTCCTGCTTCTCCAAGCTGGGAAGTGCCAGACACAGACTGAGGTCAGTTTGTTGGGAAATGGGTATGTCAAGCCCAGAGATGCTCTTCCTGAATACTTGCAGGGAAACTAAAAGAGCCCATCCAGAAGATGCTTTCACCTTGGCTCTCATGCACAACACCAGAGAGTTTGAGATGCTCCCAGGCAAGCCTGAATTTTGTCCTGTTTTCAAACCAGCATATGCACAAAGCAAAACCCTCTAAATTAAAAGTCTCAGCTACCAAAAGGAAGCCTGATGTGACACAAGAAGGGATGCATTTTGCATCCTAGGGACGATGAAAAATGCCAGCTTAGTATAAATCCCAGCTTAAGAGAAGTGGCACAGGGTAAACTGAGGCACAGAGACAAGGCCTGGTCATACAGTGACTCATTAAGAAGCTGGCTTGGACATCCAGACCCGGGGTTGAATCCATCCCCAGGCAGGACCCCCTCCTGCCTTTCCATTCCCACGCAGACGGGCTCTATTTATAGAGACCTCGGCCGCTAATTATAGATCACAGCAATCAAAACAAAAGGAGGCAAAAGCTCTGCACTTGCCACTCGCTGGCTCTGGCCCCTGAGCCCAGCACTATTCTTGTGGCAGCTCCCATATCCCAACCAAAACATCCCAAACTGCCCCAGCACTGCAGTGCTGGGCTGCTCTCCCACGGCACTGGTTTCACTGGAGACCACAGGGCGTTTTACCAGGAGAACTGAAACTTGTCCTTGAGCACTCACAACACAGCAGCTCAATCCCAAGCCTGTCCCCGACTTCTCTCCTGCCTTCCCTCAGTAAGAGTGGCTTTGTCATCCTCCAGCTGCTGCAGAGAAGCATAAGTCCCTGCCATCATCAGTCCCAGCAGGAAGGTTTACCAAAGAGCAGGAGCGAGCCACCATCGGGGTGCAATCGGGGATGTGCAGCATGGAAACGCAACCCCAAGTGATCACACAACCTCCACATCCACCCACAGTTGGGAGCAGGAATTTCTGCACGTCTGAGCAGGCTCAGCTTAGCCAGGAGCCAGCAGAGCTGGGAACGGCTGCTGGCACAGTCCCCGCAGAGGGGAAGGGGTGGGATCTCCTGGGCATTCCCAGTGGCCAGGCTGGATCTGGGTGCCACCAACTGCACCCAGCCTGAAAGAGGGAGACCCCAGGGAGAGTCTGGGAGCTCAGCCTGGTCCAAGGGGGTGAAGGTCCATAGCCTGTGCAAATTCTTTCCATCGCAGCCATGGTGCAGAAGTCATTCTTTTTTTTCAGACTGGAACTATGGCAGAGAAAAGACAGACAGAACGATGGACACACAGAAAGAAGGTGGCCAAGCAGGAGCACAGACTGGGGATCAGCTCTGGGATATCTCTGGGCAGGTCTCAGGAGAGCTGGATGCCAACAGGGCAGCTGGTGCCTGCTTGTCCCACCTTCCATGCCCAAAATGTTCTAATCCAACACCAAACTTTACCCATCCCGTGGCAGAAGGCTCCCTGTGCCCAACACTACCCCATCCCACAGCCTCTGAGTACCACAGCACCAACATCTCTGGGGACTCCCTGAGGTTTCCCCAACATAGGGTTGCACTTTGAGCTGTCCCTCCACACCCCACTGCTCTCCAACCTGCTGAGCAGAAGCTCCCTGGCCAGGCACAGCACTGTCTCCACCAGCATCACCAGTCCAGGACTCCCCTCCCAAGCTCACCCCTCCCTCCAATTCCGCTTTTAACAAGAAGACAAATTGTCAAACCCACAAAATTAATGTCTGAAAGGTTCAAGCAGAGCCATTCAATCCCAGCTTGCAACTGCTTGGGAGGTCTCCAGCCAGCTGCCACCCAGCTCCCACATGCTCCAGAGGCTGCTCTGCACCCAGGCTCCCGTGGGACCCCCACTCAGCTCCTGGGGAGAAACTGGGGGACCACCATCCCTGAATGGACTGCAAAGTGGATCCCTCATGGAAAAAAACAGTGTCTCTGCTGGCACCCCTTGGATGAGGCCCCAGCTCTGTTACTCCTCACCAGGCCACAGAGGTGGTGGGGACAGGGCAAGGAGCCAGCACAGCTGGAGGGGTGGGAAGGTCAGGAGGGTAGTTTTATACCATGTCCAGTGAGGAGGAAGGATCCATGACACTCTCCTCTATGAGTAGGACAAGGCCAGACCCTCCTGGGATCCATCACAGCACAAGTGGCCACGGGGCAGCGAGTCCAGGAGCCAGCACAGTGGTGTCACACTGCCTGGGACACCATCCCATGCTGCACATATGTACCTTCCCTTTTTGTTTGCATTTTGCCAATTTCTCCCTTCTCAAAGGGAAAAAGCCCAACAGGTGCCTGGAGAACTGTGGGATGCTCCTGCTGTCCTCTGGGTGCCCTCTGGCAATAGCCCCTGTGGCACAGGGCTGGGGCACTGCTTGTCTGCTTCTGCCTGGATGAGGTAGAACCTGGGGCAGGTCAACCTCCTCAGGATGCAAAACAGAAAAAAGAAGAAAAAAGAAAAAAAAAAAAAAGAAAAAAGAAAAAAAAAAAAAAAAAAAAAAAAAAAAAAAAAAAAAAAAAAAAAAAAAAAAAAAAAAAAATCCTCATTGTGTTTCCCAGCATTCTTGCACCTCTACCTCAGACTGGAGAATCTCCCTACTCCACCCAGACACAAAGCACCCTCCTCTCAGTGTAGGACAGGAAACACCAGCCCAGTGCAGAACCAGGCTGCTGACACTGAAAATGTATTAAAGCCTCCACTGCTCCTACCCAAGACATTTAAATTATTTAGGGCACTTGGACCAACCCCAAGTAAAAATACAAACAAACACAGCATGAAATCTGAGCCACACTAGCTGTGCCTCCTCATTCCATGGTGCCCTCACAGGAGGCACTGGAGGAGGACCAAGGTACAGTGACCTCACAGGGAGCCTCCCTGCCACAGACACAGGTCCCCATGTGTCCCTGTCCCACAGGTGTGCTCTCTCCAGCTGGCTTCCTGAGCCCCTGCCCAGGCAGGTCTCAGCACATGGGTGTCCACTCTGCCAGCCTGCTCAGCCTTGGGCACCCTCCCGTGGGCTTCCTGTAGCCAGCAGGATAAATCAGCAGTCCTGGGTGCTGCTGGGCTTGACCTGCTGGGCTCCTCAGCCCCACTTTGCAGCTCACAGCAGATGGGTTTCCCTCCCTTTGATCCCCTTTTTACCGATGGGAGCAGTGCTGGTGAGAAGCAGCAGCTCCAGGGGGCGCAGGCTGTGGAGGGCGTTCCAGCTGACCTACTTTCCATGGGCATCGCTAGGCAGGGCCTCCTTCTCGGACACTGCCAAGGTGATTCACCACAACCAAAACCCAGCTGGCACCAGGAAACCGGGAAAAAAGGAGGGGGAATGACCTTGGGGACCCCCTCCAGCACTTCCTGCCAGAGTGGGATCTGTCAGCAACTGATGAATCCCAGGTCAGGTGGGATACACACACCTCCAAAACACCCACCATCCTCTGCAGTGTCCACGGAGCTCCCACACAAACCCAGCCTGGCACAGAGTCAAACGCAGCAAGCACAACTCTCCTCCAGCCTGGCAGAGCACTCCAAGGGCAGCAGACAACCCAGCTGATCCCCAGAGCCTGGACACAGCCAGGCAGCACTCACCATCTCGTCGAGGGCGTAGCGCAGCAGCCCGTGCTCGTAGAGGATGAAGAACCGACGCTGCCATTTCTGCAAGAGAAGACATCGAGGTGGGTCATGGCAGTGCCCACCAGTCCCTGGGCCTTGCTGGGAGCACTGGAGCTGCACATCAGCTGGCAGGGCTCTGCCAAAGGTCTGTGTGCACCAGCCTACATTGCCCAATGCTGACTGCCTGGAGCTCTGACAACCTTGGGACAATGACCATTCCCTGGGGAGTCTGTTCAGTGCCTGACCACCATCTGAGGGGAAGAACCTTTTCCTAATATCCAAACTAAACCTCTCCTGACTCAGGTTCACGCCACAAATACTGGAGAAAGATCCCCAAATTAAATGCTCTGAGCCCTCAGTTTCATCCTACATCATCTATTTCAGCATCCAGTGCTGGAGGGTGACAGGGTGTCATGTCAGATGTCCCCCAGCAGCACATGAGCTCAATTTGGATGGTGGCTGCACTTCTGGTATGGCACTGCCCAGGCAATCCTGGCACCATGCTGGCACTGCTGCCTCTGCAGCTGCACAGCAAATCAGATTGGAGAACTGATCTGGCTTGAAAACTGCCTTTTTTTTTTTCATGTGTGCCAGGTTGTTTTCAGCCAAGAACAAAAACTGGTTGAGCAGGCTGAAATAAAAAAGGTCCTGGATTCATAGCCCCAGTGCAGCAATTCTTATCTCACTTTTCTCAGCCCTTCGGGCAAAGTCCAGGGTGCTCAGTGGACCTCCACAAGCCCCAGCTTAGCAGGCAGCCTGGGTTCTGGGGAGACACAGGTCTCATATCCCCTTTATGCTAGGCCAGCAAGCCTATGACAAGCTGTGACTCCAAATAATGACCCATATACCCCAGGCTGAACTCAGAACCCAATTCTTGCTCATTCGGGAGCAATTTTTTTATTACAAACAGCTCCCAGAGCATTTTGGCTGCATGACAGAGGGTTCATGGACCATTGCCATCCCTCCCACGCACAAGACAGCCCCATCCTGGCAGCCTCAGCAGCAAGTTCCCTGCAAGACAAGCTTGGGGACAGGCTGAAAGTCCTCGTCACAAGCCAGCAGTGAAAGGATGTCAGCCTGGCCTCATCCTTCTGAGCCTCACACCCCCCAGGGCAGGGAAGCGGGGGATGCTCCGACCCCAACACGACGCTGCTGTTTCTGCCAGGCATGAGAAAACCCCTTTGGGAAGGAGCTGAGTGTGTCCTGCTCTGTCTGCAGGTCCCTGCTGCCAACACTTGGCTTCAGAGCTCTGCAGGGTTACAGCAAATGGGAGCCACCACTCAGCTCCTTCCTTGCTGCAGGACCTGCCTGACATTGGCAAATCCACATTGGGGATAGGATACAGCCTCCCTCTAGAGCTCTGGGCACGTTTACAATGAGCTGCAGAAAATAAAGTAGTTGTTTCCAAGTCCTGAAGGAAAACTGTGAGCCCTTCTGATGGTCACAGCACAGCTCAGAGTCACACCCCACTAGCCTGAGAGCCTTCCTGACAGCATGGCACATGTCAGGCAAACCAGAGCAGCATCAAAACATCAAAAGGCAAAAGCAACAAGCAATAAAATTGAACAGACTGAGCTTGACCTGCACCTGCAGTGCCCCAGGCTGCTGTCCAGCATGGGAGACCTTGCATCCCAGAGAAGGCATTCCAGCCTTGCTGCTGGAAACATCTCCCAGCTTCCTGGTTTGCACAAGGGGATGGGTGCATGGAAGTGCCTGTGGCACTCCCAGGGCCACAGCCACCACCATGGGCAGGGACAGCCCCTTGCTACTCCTCCTGCCACCCCCACACACGTCACAGGGAGGAGATGTCAGCTCACTTACCCGGGAGCGATGGACGGGGTTGTCAAAGTCCGTTCCTTCCGGGGCCAGCAGCAGCCAGCCACCATAAATGGGTTTGGCCTGCAAAGAAACAGCAGATGAACTCAGGCACAGTGGAAAACACTGAACATGGATCAGCACCATGGGGAATCGATGGTCAGGGACCACGAGAAATTGCAGCAGCCCCAGCACGAAGACAGCTGTGTGAGCTCAGCCTCCTGCACGCAGGCAAAAGCAGCCTTCCCAGTGCAGGGAACGTGGTGTCTGATGGCAACCCGTAGTGTGACACACACTCTGTGCCAACAGGACTGAGACGAGGACTCCGAAGGAGGCAAAACCCCAGCCACAAACTCCAAACACAGCTGCTCCTGCATGGCACCGTGCCCGGAGCACCAAGCTCCCGGGTACTGCCGAGCAGCAAAGCCCATCCCCACCGACGGCTCTTCCCATCGCCATCGGCAGCGTGCCTCTACTCCAAAGCAAAAACACACTCCAAAGGAGAGCTCGATGTTTTCCGTTCGTTAATTAAGAGAGGAAAAACTACCCAGTGCTGGCAGTTCTCCAGCTCCCAGCGGCTTCCCGTGCTGTGCACATCCAACTCCTGCCTCCCTGCAGGGGCAGCCCCTGCCAGCCCACTCCCCCCCGCCAGCGGCGTCCAGCGGCCCACGGCCAGGAACACAGGAAGGTCAGAGCCAGGGGGAGGGAAAACAGCTCATTCAGCCAGCCGGGAAGAGAAAGGGAAAGAATACTCGGAAAGAACCTTGCAGCACTGCCATATGTCAGTGGAAAAAAAATAACCAAGCTCTTTCCACCGGTGGCTTGGATGCAGAAGTGGCCAGGGCAAAGCTGACCCAAGCCACGGCAAGCGGTGGGATGGGGATGGGAACTGGGCATGTCCTCCCACGCAAAGTCCTGTGGGCACCGCTCCTGCTGCCTTGTCAAGCTGTAAGCGATGAGCCAACACCTGGCAAGGGCTGGGGCCAAATCCTGCTGCAAGAGTGGCAAGGCATTGCCACACCAGCAAGGCGGCTCCACAGATACCAAGACAGACCAGGAGGGAGGAAACCCAGGGCAGATCCAGCTCCAGGAGAGCCTGGGACTGGGAACACTGTTTTCCACCATGGAACATCCATGCACGTCTATCCTGGCCCAGCCAAAAAGTCACAAGGACACACACTTCCAGCTCTTCTCTAACTCATTCAGTTAATCTTTTTGCTTTCATTCTTTTCTGTTCCTTAAAGTTTAAAACTGTTTCCAATTCGGTACCTCCCCTATATTCCTCCTGCCAGTTTCTGTGGTTTTGTAATGTTAAAAAAAAGTTTCCCCTCTGGAAAAATCCCTGCAAACAATAGAAGAAACTGCCTATGCACCAGAAACTGTCAAATGCATGAAGCACTGAGTAAGCAAACTGGAAACATGCCGGAGGAGACCTTTTACTGTTTATAAAGTGAAAAGAAATAACAAAATCTCTTATCCCCTCCACAATATGACATATCAGCTCGAGGTGTTGCTCTCCCAGCAGCTGGGAAAACACGATTTGAGAAGACCTTCCTTCCTTCCCCCTTTAAATCAGATTTAAACCAATGAAAACGAAGCACTGGGATTGGGATCCAATTTGGGGGAGTTAGGGGGGCCCAGGGCACCCCTACACCTGTTCCAACGACCACACTGGGGGCGCAGAAAGGCGCCTGTGGGCACCACAACCCTCCCTGGGTTTGGCAAAGGGCCCAGAGCCCCCCTTCACCCCTGTCCAGCTCACCTGGATGCTGGTGCCCTGCTCACCCATGGCCCCCACGCCACCTCCAGCTGCCCGGCACCGCTCCGTGCCCGTCTCTGTGCCGCCCACGCTGCCAGCGCCCCACAGGTGAGCCAGGCTCTGCCACTCCCCCGGCACTCCCCGCCCCGTGCCCCCACCCAGAGCAGCCCGTGACGCATCCGTGCCCACGCGATGGGAGGACTCCAGAGCAGGGGATGCCACTGCTCCCCGCCATGCTGGGGTGTGGTCACGGCCACCAGCGTGGCCTGGGAAGAGCCAAATATCCCGAATTTCTCTGCTGTTTTACAGGGGAAAAGCAGAATTGCAAATGACTAAAGATGATCAATTAGAGACCCTTCAGTGGGTCACTGTGATAGGGAATGGGGTGCCCAAATTCCCAGGAGAGAACGTGGGGTGAATGCTGAGCAGCTGGAGCTGAAAAGATCTTACAAGTGGCCTCCACCATGCAGAACAAGAGGATGACAGTGACAACAGCACGTGACATCCCCAATGTCTGGCATCACTCCACCAAGGCAGCACCCTGGTGATGCTCCCAACAGCCAAGCTGCTCGCAGGGCTCAGCCCTCCTCCATCTCCCAGTTTTTCTATGTCCCAATTTTCCCCTCTGTGCCCCAGCACAGCTCCTGAACAAGACCAAGTGCTCAACCCAGCAAAGCCCCATGAGAAAAAACTCTCTCTGGCACAAGCCACAGCACTGCAGCCATCCCAGCCACTCCAAGCACTCCACAGCACCCAGCCTGTGTGACAGGCAGCAGGCAAGTCCCAGTGCCACACCAGGGACATCATCACCAGGGCCAGCAGCAAGCAGCTGTACCCAGTATTACAGGCATGAAGTCCTGCCCTACCTCAGCCTGGCTCACACCCCCCAGCAGACATGATTTTGCCCTCAGCCATTCCAATTTTAGCTCAAGCTGTCTGTAAATAAACATTGAGCACCTGAAACACACACCCTCAACACAGAGCATGGTCATTTCTGTACCAGCGTCATAAAAAACCACCAGTGGGCTACACTTATTTTGGCAGAAGCATCTAATTCCAGATATTGAAACCAAAATAGCTGAAAGGTATGAATTAGAGCCAGGCAGCGTGGGCAGCCTGGTTCCACCCATCAACAAATGAACACGCAGCAGTGCTTTTCAAAGCCAAACCAAAACAAGCTCCTGCTAAAACCAGGCAAATGCCCAGAGAGGTACGAGCCTAAATGAAAGGGATATGAATTAGTACATGAAATGTCTGAAATAAGCTCATCACACCTGCATTGGAATGGCCCTGCTGAAGTAAGGTTTAAAATAAACTCGATGTGGGAGGCAGGTCTGGGGGGGTGTTGGAGCACCAGGATGGAACTGGAATCACACGTCCTTTCCAGTGGCTCAGCTTCCTCTGCAGAGTTTGTCAAGAGGAGGAAAATGCAACAAGCAGCACTGAGCAAGAGCTCAGAGCAAAAAATTCCCTCTTCCAAGAAGATTTATCCAACCTCAAATTAAGGAATGGTGTTAGAGCAACCCCACGGTTCCCAGGATGCTTTTGACCATGCAGGGCCCTGTCTGCCTCCTGGCAGCTCCAGTGATATCCAAAGGGCAGCTCCATGTAGTTCCTCCACAGGTAGCAGCCACACGGGGTGCTCAGGCATTGGCTGCGTGGCTTTGCTTTTACCCAGAAGGTACCTGGCTGGAGGGTGAGCCACAAAATGTTGTGGAAAGCAGAGTGGAGAGCAGCTGCTGATGGAGCTGGGGTGGGGTGGGGTGAGGCTCACCCCACCATGGCATGGGAGGTGTAGCCGGTTTGCAGCCCCACAGTGCCCAGTTCCATCCGATCCTGTGGCTGACTCAGGCAGAAACAACCCCACGTCACCACTCTGCTTCCTGTCACACCTCTGGGAGTGCCCAGGTATCGTATCCCACCTTTGATCCAACTCTGGAGCTGGGCTGTGGGGCTCCTGCAGCACCTCACCTGCCTCTCAGGTGGCTGTTCCAGCCACCGTTTCCATCCCCTCAGCCCACAGGCCTGCAGTGCATCCAGGGGAGGACGCTGCCTCCAGCCCAACGCCGGCAGCACGGCGGGTGGGAGGAAACAGAAAAGGAAGCGGCCCCAGCTGGGTTTACACAAAGCTGTCAGGCTGCTGTGCTGATGATGCCCAGGCATGGACAAACCACCCCAACCAGCTCCACCAGCACTGGGAACATGACTCCCAGCAGATGGGGAACTGGGCTTGAAGGACGAGCAGAGCCACTCGGCACTTCCCAAAGCCCAGGGTGATACAGGAACCCCTGCACACCGCCAGGGCCGCAGGGCACCCACTACCAGAGGGCAGGACAGGTCACAGGAGTGTGGTAGCCCATGGAGCACCAAGTCACGGGGCTGGAGGTGGGCTGTGACACCAACCAGCTGCCTGTTGGACAGGCTTTCACACCTCCTGTCTTTTTGGTGGTACCTTCACCTCTTCCTTCCCCACTCAAACCAGCCAGGCACACAGGACCCAAGAGAGCCACACCGTGCCAGCTCCACAGTGCTGCAGGAGTTCATTGCACAAGGTGGAACAGGAAAGCTGTACCAACATCCACATCCCCTCTCAGGGTCCAGATTCAGCCCCACAGCAGAGTACCCATATCCCTGCTGACGTGCTGGACAGCTGGGTGGGCTGGGACGCCCCCACAGCTGGTGCCCACCCACCCTCACATGTTCTGAGGGAAGTCCGAATCCATCGCCGGGAGAGACTCCTGGCTCCGAGCGCGTGGCAGGAGGGATAATCTGTTTAGGCTGCCGGCAGACGTAATCAGCCTGTCTCGGGTGGAGGCAGGGCTTGTTTTGTTCGGGCTTGGCAACTGAGCGGGCAGGGGAAGAAAAATGGATTGTTGCATCGGAGCCTTAGGCTCTGCCTCCAACACTGGGAGCAGAGCACTAGGGAAGTGATGCCAGGGCTTCCAGCAGCCCCACAAAAGAATGATGCACCCAACCTGACTCAGGCTATGGGTAAATCTGCGGTGAAACTCATCCCATCACCTTTATGGGGCAGCCCCAGCATTCACCAAAGGAGCCTCTCTGACAGCAGCGTCTGCTGCTCCCCACACCCAGGGGAACACAATGAGGTCACAGCCCTCAGCCAGAACCAGAGTGGAGGGACAGTAAGGTCATCGTTCCTTGTATGCTGTCTCCTGATGCACTCAGAGCTCCCCAGAGGCAGGGACCCGTTTCTGGCACAGTTCAAGGAGAAAGTCACCACAAACACTGTGGTTGCAACCTCAAAATAGGAAATCTGGGCGGTTTCAGCTCCGCTCTGCTCTCAGTTTTGCACACCTTGGAGCCAAGAGAACATCACTGATGGATGAGTCGGAGCAGTCATCACCCGGCAGGAATGGGGAAGGTGACACGGTGTTCAGGGAGGGAATGGGATGCAATACCAAGCAGGTGTTCCTGCCCACAGCACGGCTTCTAGGAACTGAGAGACAGGCATCACTTGAATTCTGCATGCTCCCAGTGGGATGGCAGATGGAGACTCACAGGAGACCCATGGCCACGGCTGTCAGGAGGCTCTGCAAACACTGCTGTGCAAACCCATGCTCCAGCAGCAATCCCAAGGGCTGGGATGAAGCCCAGCCTCAGTAGTTAAGCTGCTTACATCCCTGTTTCCTTGCCTGTACAGCATTTCCCCTCTGCTGTCTGTCACCTGGCGACACCAAACCCCAGAGCGGAGGCTGCAGTGCTGCCTCTGAGCATCCACAACCACTCCTGAAGCAAAAGCACTCTCGCATCCCCCAGCTCCTCATCCAAGTGGCTGCTTACTGCCCCTGGGTTCAGCTCAAACAGTGCTTTTTCCAAGATAATACCTGGGCAGCTCCTGGGGGCCACCCTGGATAATGGGGAGAGTCCCCTCTCCATCCATATCCTGCTCTTCTGTCAAAACACATTTGAACAAGGCAGGCACGAGCTGGCCACTGCCAGAGCTGCAAATCCCAGGCCAGGATTTCACCACCAACACATCTCCACATGCAGCACAAAGCCAAACCAGACTGGACAGACTGGACCTGGGGCACAAGGAGCACCAGGTGCCACTGCCTCGGACCAGCTGGTGGGCACCGTGCATGGCACAGCCCTCCTGGCACATCGCTAGCACCAACCCAAGCGTTGGCAAATCCCAAAGGACGGATCTGCCCAGACAGTTTGCTGTGTGGGCAGTGAGAGTGACCGACCGACCAGAGGAACAGGAAGGGGAAAGGTTGAACTCACTCGCCATGCAAACAGCCGGCCTCCTTCTGCAAACAGCCCTGGTCCCAGGGCTGTGCTTGGGTCTGAGCGCTGCCACCGCCTGGGGCAGTCGGAGCAAGAGCTGGCCGAGGCCGGCTGCAGCATGCACAGCGAATTCGTCAAGCAGCAGCAAAATTAAGCAGGACAGAAAGGACTTTGCAATTCCAGCTCCTCCTTGAGCAGCCCCAAAGCTGGTGAGCCTGGCAGCGAGCAGCAGGCGTCTCTAACCACTTCCCACCGCTGGCCTTCCCCAGCGCCTGGGAGAAGCCGCAACATCTCTCCACGGTGCTGGAGAGGGGATTTATCACATTGTCGGGTGCCAGAGCAGATAAGGTGCGGCGCCATGCAAAAACCCAGCAGCGAGTGAGTGTGCAAAGGGGACGGTTCTCCAGCACCCAAAGGCGCCACCACGTCCCTTCCCTTGGGCCAGGAGGAGGTTCAAGTGCACCCCAAATCAACCCCAGCATCCAACACAGCTTCCAAGTGTGCCCGCTGCCCTCCCTGCCTGCACGTCACTCCACAAGGATGGGATGGTGCCCATGGGGCAGAGCCACCATGACCCTGGTCCCTCAGTTCTCCTGGCTGTGCCCTCCAAGTCCCTGCCCTCCACAGCCACTGAGAGAGGCAAATTTGACATTTGCAGAGAAATCTCCCCCTGTTCTGTGCTAATAATCAGTCAAGTAGAGGCGGATTTTTGCAGCATGATACAAGCAGCGGGGAGCAGGGAATGCAAGAACAGGGGCTGCTTTCCAGGAAAACGGGGGCTTTTCCTCCCGAAAAGGAACAGGGCTGGAGGGAAAAGTGTGGCCGGGACATGATCCCTCACCCTGTCACCCTTTGGACAATGCAAGGAGCCAGGACAAGACCCCTGCAGCACAGGGCATCCCAGCCCCATGGATGCAATGTCCCAGAGCAAAGCCAAGCCTGTGACCCAACGCTGACACACTCCAGCCTCAGGGCTGCTGGCCACCAGCTGCTCAGCATCCAGAACAGTAGGAAAGTGATAATGTCCAATGGAAGAGAGATGGAAATAACCACCCCCTGCCACTGGGCAGGGGTGTCACGGGAAGAGGCAGTGGGAAAAGTCTGCGAGCTCTATTTTCTAACTGGGTGGTCCTCTGGGCATCCATGCCATGATCTCAAATAAAAAGAAAAAAAAAGGGGNAAAGACGTCCTCAAATTCCTCTATCTGTGCCAGTCCCCATGCCCCGAGAGAGCAACTGCATGGAGAAAATTAAAAGCAACTGCTTTACACTCTGCTCTTCTTCCAATTCAGGCCAGGCGAAATTTTTAGGTTAATTCCCAGCCTGTCCCATGTTGTTGAGGGCTTCATCTCACAGACCAAAGGCATGTGTGTACAGACATTGATTGGCCTGGAGCAGCCAGCACGGAGAGTAGGGACCCCACAGGGACAAGCCTGTGAGAGCCTTCGGTGGCTGCTTGGGAAAAGGATCCCACTGGACAGGCTGGCTTTCTCTTGAAGACAAAAGGGGGTCCCTGGGAAGCAAGCCTCTTCCCAGGGCAGGTTCTGGAAAGCTGAGTTGCCTATGAGGTTTGCAGGTGCTTACAGGGAACCGACCATGCAGTGCCAGCATGGGCATGTCTTGCCAGGAAAGTGGAAATTCCCACAAAAAGGGAATTTCTCCCTGGATGGGAAAGGAGCAGCATAAGATGAGCTGGCAATGAGTGAGTAGCACAGCCAGGACAGAGCCACCAACGGCACCGTGTCTGCCAGCAGCCAGATCCTGCCACCACATAAGATCAAGGGATCTGACAGCACACGACCCACAGCAACGGATTTTCCCAAAGGGAGAACAGCCGTGCTGACTGACCCAGTTTTTCCCATGCTGCGTGGGCACCTCAGTAGGTCAAACACAGATTACAGGGGGGCAAGGGCACATCATCTCCCACCTGCAGCCCTGGGAGGGGACAGTCACATCTCCAACAGGTGGTGGGACCGCATGTAGCTGCCCCAAATCACACCGAGCCCCGTCCGGCAGCACAGCCACGCACAAAAACAACTCGTGAACGCAGCGCTCCCGGGATTAGGGATTTAGCGTCCGCACAGCCCTTTGAAGTTGGAAGTGCTAAGTCTGATTATTATTAGAGAGCTCCAGCTCATTAATCCTGATGTTTGGGGCTGGATTTCCCCCCTCCCACCCCCATTCCTAAGCCGGTTCCCGAGTACGACGGAAATCCACTACTACCACTAAATATTTGTGACTCTTTTGCAAACACACTCCGGGTCTCTGCCCCAAGTGGCTCCAGCACCCTACAGCACCCCCGGGAAGCAGCAGGAGCAGCTCCTGACACCCACACAGGTATTTTTATCTAATAAAAATCCAAAAGAGACACGAGTGCGTAAGTGTGAAGTACCTTCACCTTTCCTCCAAGCCAAGTACAAAGGTCAGATGACTCCAAAAGACTTTTCCAGCCTGACTCTAGGTAATCACCAACACTGTCCCTGTACATGGGGTAAGCAGGACACGTTGGGCACGGAGCCCCCATGCTGCAGAGTGGGACCTCCCAATCCAAGCTTAAAAAGATTGAGTTAAAAAGGCAGAAACATTCGAAGCTGTTAAATGAACCGTTATTCCTGGGTGTGCTTCGGAACAAGCACACCCCCACATCCAGCCAGGCTGCGACACGGGGCACAAACTGGGAGGGGACGCGGGCAGGGTGGCAGGGAAGAGCCGGGGTGGCCGCGGGCGGGGGGCTCCTGGGCACGGGGAGCTGCGGGCAGGGCGGGAGGTGCGTGCGTGCATCACACGCTACCACAGCCACCATCTTATCTGGGAAGCGGGATTACTTCACCCCAGCTGCAAGGGAGAAGCCGAGCAAGGTTGCGCCGTTTTCCCAACCGGAGCCCCCCGCGCAGGGCCTGGATCCGGCCACGGGGCTGACCCCGACCCCATGGGAACCGGACGCGGGGGCAGCCCCTCAGGGCCGCCCACCACCCCGACGGGAACAAAGCCAACGAGGGGCTGCCCGAAACACGTCCCTGGGTCCCCAGAGAGGTGGGTGGCCCCCGTGGCAGGGCAGGCAGGCACCATGGCGGGCTGCGTGCGATGCTCTGAGCCCCCCAACAAAAGTAAATAAGCTTTGCACCAGGAGGCAGTGCAGTGCCCGGGCAGCGGGAAGGGGCCGGCCCGGAACGGGGGGCTCTTCCCGAGCCCCCTCCGGGACGGCTCCTTTGTCTGGGCACGGCCGCGACGCTCCGCGCCGCCCGCCCCTTTCCCGCACACACCACGGCATTTTTTCCAGTTACATTTTTTCCATATTAGCCCTCAGATTTCACGATGCCCCCCCCCTCCGCCGCCCCCCCAGCGAGCGCAGCAATATGTCTGATCTCATTGCCATAATAGGATCGGGAGCGGGGATGGCAGCCCTGGCCCAGAAAGGTGTGGGAGGAGGGAGGGCGGCTCTGCTCCCCTCACCCCAACACCACGGACGGGCCCTCAAACCACAAAAACGCCCCTCATGCCCCAAACACCCCCTGCCATGGGAGCGCCGGCCCTGGGCCTGTGTCAGGCCTGGGAGAAAGAGGAGGAAGAGGAGGAAGGCCCAGCCCTGGCAGCCCCCCAGCGCTGAAACCTCTCCAGAAAGCGGCTGTGGTCCCCTTCCCATGTCCCCGGGCAAGCAGGGGACTGTAGGGCAGGGGGGTCATGGCCGGCACGTCCAGGAGGGGACGTTTTGTTTTCAACCGAGTTTTTCCCAGGACTTTCTAGATCGCCTGATGGGGCTCACAGGATACCCCCCACCTGCTGCCCTGCACCCCAGGAGGGGACGGGATCACCCAAAGGGCTGGCGTAGGGCCCCAAATGGCCTCAGGGGGTGAGGCCCCAGGGGAGGCGGCACTGTGGGTGACCCATGGCCTCAGGGACGAGTGGGCACTGTGGGTGCTCCGTGGGACACCTGGGAATCTGTGGGGTCACCAGGAATCCCATGGGATCGCTGGGCACTCTATGGGACCACATGGGATCAAAGGGCTCCTGGACATCCCACGGGCTTCCCAAATACCTGTGAGTCTCTGTGCTGTCCGCGGGGTCAGCAGGCACCCCAAGGGACCACACACTACGCCTGGGACCAGCAGGCACCCGCTGGAATCACTGGATACCCTATGGCACCAGAGAGCAACTATGGGGCTCCTCATCACCTCATGGGGATCCACAAATACATGTGGGTCCTTGTGGTATCGATGGAGGCAGCACGCACCCCATGGGACCATGCACCACCCACGGGGTCAGCAGGCACCCCATGGGATTCCTGGACACTTCATGGGACCACAATGAATGCATGGGGTTCCTGAAGACCCCACAGGCTCCAAGGATAGTTGTGGGTCCCTGGGCTATCTGTAGTACCAGCAAACACCCCACGGGGCTCCTAGATACCTTAGGGGAGCAGAAAGCACCCTTGGAGCTCCACAACACCCCACGGGAGACAGGGATACCTGTAGGTCCCTGTGCTATCCGTGGGACCCCACAGCATCCCTGACAGCCCTCGGTACCTGTGGGAGCAGTCACAGGAGCCTACAGTATCTGTGACCAGCAGGCACCCCGTGGGACCCCTGGGGATCCCATGGGATCCTGTGCGAACCATGGGGACAGCAGGCACCCGTGGCACCCTGCTCTATCCGTGGGACCCCCAAAACATCCATGGGATCCTATACTATCCCTCGGATCCTGAGCTATCCATGGGGACACCCATGGGACTCCAAGCTACCGAGGGGACTCCCAAAGTACCTGTGGGACCCCAGGCTACCCACGGAGCCAGCGGACAACTCACGGAGAGCCAGGGCACCCTGGGGGCGGGCAGGGGGCGGGACCCCGGG
>VZTR01025311.1:112545-171984 GCA_013400775.1 Chaetops frenatus
GCCACCGCTGCCATGGCTCTTCAACCCAGAGCCAGTTTTTCTCTGGGGGAGTTTTTTCAAATGAGGGCAATTAAAACAATGGGAAAATGGAAAGTTTTTGTCAGGGAGCTGCGGTGGCAGAGGAGGAAGGTGCTGTGGTGAGTCAGCCTTCCAAAACGAAGCCCCAGCGCCAGGTAAACAAGCAGCAGACCGGGAGGTGTTTGTTAGTCACCGGCTCGGGCTGTGCCGGCCCCAGCCTGGGGATGGCACCGGCAAAACCCTCCAGCTCCGGGGGAGGGTTCGGCAGCACCAAACCCCTCCGGTGAGAGGAGAGCAGCACCTGCTCCTGCCCTGGTGTGGGGACCCCGGCAGCGCCATCCATCGGCTCTGCTGGCCGGGATGTCACCGGGCTGGGGACGCGGTCCCTGGGGCTGTGCCGTGTTTTCCCGGCTCTGGTGCGGCACATTTTCCCGCAGGGCCGGGCGCCGCCGAGGCAGGAGCAGAACAGCCGGGTGCTCCTCCCGGGTGGCCAGCACTCCCCAAGGGACCTTGGGCAAGTCATTTAATCCCTCTGTGCCGCCAGCTTGCCGTCATTACCGTGGAGCCAGACAGATGGATGCCCAGGGGAGAGGGCAGGAGTCGTGGCTGGGAGCTGGCGGGCCCTGGGATCCACACTGGATCCAGGCTTGGACTGAGCGGCGCCTGCGAGGGCTCCCCTCCTCCCTGGAGTCCCAGTGAGGGATGCTGGATGCAGCCCCTGGCTGTGCAGGGATCCAGAGCCCCCCGCAGCCCTGCCTGGGGAACATCGGGCAGGGGAAACGCTGACCGAGGCAGGCTTGGATGCCCCTCGTGCCACCGTGCGTCTTATAGGGGTGAGACCCACAGGCTGGAAACCCATATTGGGTGAAAAACACTCCCCTGGAAGTAGGGAAAGGTCCCTGGGCTGTCCTGGGAACTGTCTCTGTGCCCTGCCTGTGCCAAATTTTCACGCAATCAAGTTGTAAGAGGCTTTAAAGACCATCTTGTTCCACCCCCTGCCATGGACAACGACACTTTCCACTAGACCCAGTCAATCCCATTTTTCCCACTGGGAAAAATAAAAGGGCCCAAACGATCCACTGGAGGAAATCCACAGCACTCAGCTGCAGCTGATGCAGCCCAGAGGGGAGGATGCAGCTTCCAAGGGGCTGGAAAAGCCCACGAGGATGGTCCAGAGCAGGCTGCACACACATGCCGAGGCTTGAGCTTGTCCCAGAAGCCACAATAAATCCTGTCCCACCAAGCAGAACCTTTCCCTTTTCCAGAGATACCAAATGTCTGCGAGTTCACACCTTTCTCCTAAAATTGATTAATTACACTCCCAGCTGGGTTATCACTGGCTGCTGCTGCCATGGGACCTCACTGTTCTTTAGTTGGAAAACCCAAATCTTTTATTCCCACCTGTGCTTCCTCACCTTTTGGCTGCTGGGCAGGGCAGAGGGGCTCCCCCTGTGAGACTGCCTGCCCTGTCAACCCCCTCTCACCTCAGCATCCCTGCTAAAAACCTCACCCTGTGCAAAATCCAGTGCTCTCAGCCTCCTCCCTCACTCGCCCCCTTGGCCACCGCCCCGGAGCTGCCAGTGCACCCGTGGGATGTCTGCTCTGCTGACTCCATATAATGCAAGTTTTACAAATGGAAATGTCACATGGCCCTAAATTAAATACTTTGGAGAAACCCATTATAATGCAGCAGCACAATTAGCTTTATCAGCCAGCCCAGAGTCATGCCAAAAACCAAAGCCGACTCACTTGACAGGAGCTGCCATCCATGAAACCAAGCTAACGACCTTAATTATATTTTTAGCTTCTAATTTTTGGCTGACAGTATCCTCAATTACCCAGCCCATAATTTGTGCAGGGACGGCGATCAGCCTCACCTGGCCTGTAATTCCCAGGATCAGCCCTTTTATCCCTTTTAAATATTAAATTGACTCCCACTGGCCACCCTCCAGTCCTCTGGAATTTCCCCAGGGTTTTAGTGTTAAAAATTAACAGCAGAGCTCCTGGGCAGGCTGCAAACCCCTTCTCATGAGGGTTCTGTCAGGAAAACGCCTCTCCTGAGAGAATTCAGTGGTGAGGACAAGGAGTTGTTCCCACCAGGTCAAAACTCCACGTAATCAGATCAGCTGTTCTGGCCAAAGATTGTTCCTTGACTCATCTCCCTTATCCGCCACCCACGCTTTACACCTCAGCACACAACCCTGGCACTGAACCCTCCTTCCCCTGCTCCTTCCCTACGCATCTTTAGGGCTTTTTCCTCATTTCTGTGCCAGACCTCAGCCAACGCAGGTGTTTTCCCACCTGGCTGTCCTTGGTCTCCAGCTGGCTGCTGGGTTTGGGGACCCAGCCCTGAGCACAGCCTGCCTTTTGGTAAATGCTTCCCTTTTCCTCGTCTGTGCTGGGTTTTGGCAAGGAGGCTGTTGCAGCATCACCCTGGTGATGCACAGGGAGCCCGGGTCACCCACGGGCCATCCACAGCCTCTGAGAGGGACAGACCCCCGGCACAGGGGGGGCTGCCACAGTGCCCAGACACCCGAGGGTGCCGGGCATCCTTGGGATGGTGCCCCCACTGCAGCCCCGGGGGTGCAGGATGAGGACCACAGGGAGGACTGGAGCAGTGGGGGGTGTGCGGGGGGCCCTGAACCCCCCCAGGCTCTGGGTGCCAGGGAAGGGCGGGGGCCCGCCTGGGGGGTGGGGGGGGGGGGGACTGCATCCCCACGTGGAAGTGTCCAAGGCCAGGTTGGGTGGGGCTTGGAGCAGCCTGGGACAGTGGGAGGTGTCCCTGCTCCTATCAAGGAGCGGGGCCCGATGAGCTTTAAGGTCACTTCAAGCCAAACTGCGATTCCCTTGGCCCGGCTGGCGAGAGCAGCGCTGGAGCTGCCGGCTCGGAGGATTTTGGGGCTGCGCAGGCAGCGGGAGCCGCAGGACTCAGCGGGAGCCGGGCTGGGCTGGCCGAGGGTGCCATCTCCTGGGGACAGATCCACACAGCCGGGCCCAGCGAGCTCCTGGCTGCCGGAACCGGGACAAGGAGCTGCCCCCCCACCCCCCGAGGCTCCCCGTCCCCCCGGGGTGGGGGGGGGTGGGATGGGGAGGGAGCAGCCCGGGCGGGCGGAGATGCGGCCACCGGCACACGGTGATGGTTCTGCAGCAGTGGGACCGCCGGGGCACGGGCACGGCTCGGCAGAGCCCCCGCCTGTCCCCACGGCCACGCAGCCGAAGCCGGGTGGCAGCGGTGGCCGCTGGGCAGCTGCAGCCCCGTGGGCTCGGTCAGGACTCTGTGGTTTGCCAGGAGGTGACGCTGACAGGGCAGAGTGCAGGGGACAGGCGCATCCTGGCCCCGCTGCCTCCGCAGGGAATTAGGGTGACAGAAATGAGCCCTGGGAGGCGTCTGCGCTCGGCCCGGCCCCGCAGTTGGCAGTTTCGACCCAAAAGGGCTCCTCTTCCCCTTCCTCCCAGCACGGCCCCTTCTCTCAGGTCCTAAGGGGGAGCACGTGTGAGAGCAAACGCCCTGCCCAAGGCTCGGGTCTGCAAAAAGCAGATGGGCTGAGGGGGGGAAATCATCCCAGCAAAGCTGTTCAGGGGAAAGGCAAAGCACCCCCTAAAAGTCTTCAGGGCCAAACGTTATCCACCCTGTCTGCCTGCTACCTGCAGCTCTCCTTGCAGCATGGCCACTGGGGCAAAAGCCCAGGAGAAAAACAGATTTTATTGTCAGGACAAAGTTGGGCTCTGTCACCCCAAAGAGAGTGTGGCATCTCCAGAGCCAGGCTCAGATGGGAACTGGAGGATGCAAAATGGTGGAGGGGGGGGATGCAGAGGGGATGCAGATGGATACAAAGCCATGCAGAGGGGATGCAGATGGATGCACTGCACTGGGAGCTGCTGGCTGATGCTCTGGGGAACCAGTGAACACAGCAAAAGAAGGGTTTAATCCAGAAATCCAAAAGAAGGGGCCAGTGGTGGCTGCCCAAATCACCCCTAGGCAGGGCAGGGTGGCAGCCACAGCCTTGGCTGTGAGACAGGAGCTCATGGGGGACCATGTCTGAGAGCCACAGATCATCCTCACCGGCTGTGAGGGCTGTTTGGGGTGCAGAGGGTGAGGCCACTGGGGCACACAGCTGAGGAAATGGGGCTGCAGTGCACAGAGCCCCAGAATTCTACAGCCGAAACCACACTGCCTGATCCTGCTCAGCGACGAGGGACAAACCACCCCCAAGTGCTTCTCACTTCCCTCTTGAGGGCTCACCAGGGTGGAAACTGCAAGTCTCTGGTGCTATTTACAGAGGTGAGTTTCCCCTGCAAAACCCCGAGACCAGAGGGCTGGGGCCGTCTCTCCAGGGCCTTCTCCCTGCTCTGCCACACTCAACCAGCTCAGGCAACACCAAAAATCGTGATTTCCTTCCCAGTGGGAGACTCAAGCACAGCAGTGATCCCATCCTGTACCGGATACTCAGCATGTGGCACAGGGCTGGAGCTGCAGTGTCCCTGTGGCCGTGGTGCCTCCTCTCCTGGCCCTTGGTCCAAGCCCTGTGTCCTTTGGATGGTGCCAGTGCTGCTTCCCACCCTCCCTCAGGGTCTGGGATGGGATGGGCCACATCCAACCACAAGATGCTGGGCTCTTCTGCCCTGGGCTCTGCTCCCCATGAGCAGGATCAGCCTCTGATATCCCTGCAATGGACACAGCAGCAAAAACACCCTCTGGCCTCTCCATTCTGCCAGCTCCACATGGCAAGCACAAAACAGGAGTTTTTGAACCAAACAGAAACACCCTTGAAGCCACTCCACTGCTGTTTTTAGTAACAGGTATTGCTGCTTCCTTCCTCCTTCAGCTGTTTCTGCAGAAAGGTCCCTCTGGACTGAGCTGAGTCACTGTTCTGCCCTGCTCCCAGCACCTGGTGCCTCCTCCTGGCACCACGGCCACAGCCATGCCCAGCACCTCTGCAGGAAACAGGGACAAACCTCTGGGGGCTGCCAGCAGTGCAGAGGTGGCTCTTCCCCTCTGTGGAAACAAGCTGTGTTATTAATGTGCTATTAATGTGCTATTAATATGTTATTAATGCTTTGTGCCCCGAGCCCAGCCAGGACTCAGCTGCCCATGCAGGACACAGCACAGCCCTCCTGCCTCCCAGACATGGGTGCACCAGAGAAAATCAATGTTTAAAGCACCTCATTGTGCCCCACGAGGTGCTCTGTGAGCTCCTGGCAGGAGCACAGGGCAGTGGCTCGTGCTGAGCTTCCTGAGCGCAGGCAGAGGATGGATGCCCCCAGCGATGCTCAGTCCTGGCAGCTGCCTCTGGAGCAGAGTGGAACACCTTTCTCTGCAGAAAAAAAACTCATCCCACTGGCACAGGCTGCCCGGGGCAGTGGTGGAATCACCACCCCTGGGGGGATTTAGAAGGTGTTTAAATGAGGCACCTGGGGATGTGGTTCAGCAGCGAAGGTGGCAGTGCCGGGGGAATGCTGGGACTCAATGGTCTTGGAGGGCTTTTCCAGCCTTTATCATTCCGGGGCTCTGTGATGCAAAAGCAGGAGCTGCAGAGCCTCCACTCCACCAAGCCCCTCTGAAATGTGGCCACCTGGCCCAGGACACCTGGCCCTGGTCCCCGTGACCCATCACTCTGCAGTGTCCCTCCCACCGTGTCCCCAGCAGCCCAGGGACCCCGGGAGCCAATGCAACGCTGCCTGTGCAGCCAATTTGCATGGAAGGGACGAGGGGAAACCCCAGGAAATGCACAACCCAGACATTAATCAAATCTCCCTCTAATAATAAACCCCTGAGCCGAGCAGGGGCTCGGGGCTGCAGCTCGTGGGGCCATGGCAGGAGCTGAGGGGGAGTAGGCACCGACGGAGAGTCAGATGTGAGTTACCCCATGGAGGGGCTGCAGGGGGATGGGGGTGAGGGGCTTCTCTGTGCCAGGGCTTGGGCTTGGTCACGCTCCCAGTGCCAGCAGGGAGTGGAGGGTCTGCTCACAGCTCCCACCCTGCTGAAGGGGGTCAGTGCTGGGGAGGGAATCACAGAGTGGTTTATGTCGGTAGGGAGCTTAATTCTCATCCAGTTCCACCCCCTGCCATGGGCAGGGACACCTTCCACTATCCCAGGTTGCTCCAAGCCCCATCCAATCTGGGCTTGGACACTTCCAGGGATGGGGCAGCCACAGCTTCTGTGGGAACCCTGTGCCAGGACCTCCCCACCCTCACAGGAAATAATTTTTCCTGATAACTAATCTAAATCTACCCTCCTCCAGCTTAAAGCCATTCCCCCTTGTACTCTGGTTGCTTAAAGCTTTGCATGAGGGGTCTGTGGGGGAATTTGGGGTGCTGGTCCTGGTGGGTGAGAGGCAGAGGAGAAGACTCACCCGATGGAAAACCCTGGGCTGGGAAGTCCGTGCTGGGAGCAGCACATGTACCTTGGGCTCCCCAAGGAGGAGAGGATCTGTCCTGGATCAGGCCAAACATCTCCTTGGATGTGCCCTTGCAGGACCCAGGCAGGAGATCCCCAGCCTGCAGCCCCTGGGCTTTAGCACAGCCCCAGATCTCTGTTTCCCATCCGTTATCCCATGGGAAACCTCACCTAGGTCAAGGATGGCTCAGCTCCCGGCCATCCCCAGGGCTTGCAGTAACCCCCAAAGGGCTTCCTGCCACCCCCGGGGGGCTTCTCTGGGTACAAAGTTTTTTCCAAGAGCATCTGAGGAGAGCAATGGCCTGAGCCTCACTCTGCCCTGGGGATGTCTCCTGTCAGCTGGGCAGAAAGTCATTATTTCATTCTATAGCAATGTTAATTGCACAGCTGGGAGTGTCGGGCCGGCATCCCGGTGCAGAGAGGATTTTTCCCTGGGAATGGGAGGGCTTCACCTGTGCTGCCCCAGGTAGGACCCAGCCCATCCTCAGCCCCTCTGCCAGGGAAGGTGCAGGGCAGTGGCAGGACATGTGCAAAGTGCCCAGTGAGGGAGAAAGGAGAGATCCTGGCAGAGTGCAGGGCATTTCCTGGATGAAAACGGAGGGTTTGGCTTTGCCAAAGCAGCAGCTCAGCTTTTGGGCACGCTGCAGCTTCGGGGACTTTTAAACCTTTGGGCCCCGTCAGCAGCAGCATCTCCCACCCGTGCAGGAAACAGCTGCGGCTCCAGGCACGGCCCCGGGCAGGGACGCGGCTCCCGGGAGCCCTCCCAGGCAGCAAAGGGCACAAATCCCCCACGGCCTCCCCCGTGCTGGCTCGGAGCTTCCTGCAGCTGCTCCATCACACTGGCCTCGGACCCAGAGCGTGGCACAACACCGCGGGTTTTTATCAGCCAGCAAGTGGAAGTTTTTGAGCAGATTTTTGTGCTGCTGATGCCTTTGGCATCAGACCCAGTGCACACGGGCACTGGGAGCACTGGGGCAGCAGAGGATGGGACGAGCAGCCCATGACAGGGACAAGAGCACGTCCACCCTGCAGCTGGCACTGGTTAAACTGGGGCCTAAAGTCCCCTGGGGACGTTTCCCTGCTGCTGCTCTGACGCGGCTCATACATCAGCTTGGGTTTCACTATGACACCAGAACACCCAAGAGAGGTCAGGAATGACACACAAGGTCGTGTTTCTGGTATTTTCAGAAAAGCCTGTCATGCCAAGGATGGTGCCCAGTGCTTGTGCTCCCAGTGGCAGCTGCAGGGATCCCCAGACCCTCGGGGCACAGCACGGGGCCACCTCTAAAGCAGGCGGGGCTCCCTGTGTGTCCCCCTGGGACTGGCACAGGACACACACACAGTTTGAAGAGCAGATTTGCCCAAGCCTGGGACCAGAGAGGGCTGGGGGACAGCTGGGGTGTCCCTGCCGGAGGTCCCAGCCCTAGAAAGGGACAAGGTGGCTGCAGAGCAGCCCCGTGGTGGCCACCCCGTTCCTACCTGTGCCTCTGCTCTGCAGCCATGGATGGGACACGCGTGGGGCAGGATGCCATGAACAACTGCACCGACCAGGAGTACTGGGACACCCTCGTTTCCCAGTGCATCCCCTGCAGCCTCGGGTGCAGCCAGTCCCCGGCCAGGAGGTGTGATGCTGTGTGTGGTGAGTGCTGGGCTGTCCCTCTGGATGGAGGAGTCAGGGATGGGGCAAAGCTGGGAGGGAGGATCAGACCATGGGGTTAAACCCCAGGCCAGGCTTTGAGCCAGCTCAGCTTTTTGGCTTCAAGCCAAAAATGCAGAGGGATGTGACAGCTTCCCATGGATGGGCTGGGCTGGGCTGGGCTGGGCTGGGCTGGGCTGGCAGCAACAGCTCAGGAGCGAGACCAGGATCGAGTGCCTGCCCCTCTGCACTGCTCCTTTCGGGGGTCACAGGGCCACACCAACACTCCTGTCCCCTTCTGGGGCCACCCCACCCTCCAAATGCAGGGCTGGGGAACCAGCAGGTTCCGTGGATGTGGATAATGATGAACCCCTGACCTGGGACGGGCACTGAGGTGTCCCGAAAACGGGGAAGGAGAAGGACAAGGGGCAAATGAACTTTGCAGCCAAACCCTGCACCAGAGCCCTTCCATGAGCCTTTAGTGTGAGGTGAGAGCCCTGTCCCAGGGCTCCCTCAGTGCACATCTCCTCACTGAGGACAGGAGATGCCATTCCTGCCATCCCGAGCCGCAGCTGAGGCAGGTTTTGGTGCGTCCCAAAAAGCCGTGCAAGCCCCAGGGCAGCAGCAGCAGCTCTGAGAGCAGCAGCCAGGAGCTCCCAGCAGATGCCTTTCCCCAGCTCTCCAGCCAAACAGCAGCCAAAGCCCGTGGATCTGTCACCCTGCCAGCCCTGCAGAGGCTGCCAGCGCCTCGGGCAGTGGGCAGGTCTCACCCTGTGCCTGTCGGAGCCGTGAGCTGGGCTCATCCTCTCACGAATCCGGGAATTGGGGTGGTGGGGGATGTGCTGAGGACGCCGTGATCATCTCCCTCCCCTCCCACAGAGTCCATGGACTGCAACAAGAGAGCTGGGTTTTACTACGATGATCTGGTGAAGAGCTGCATCAAGTGCAGTTCGGTGTGCGGGCAGCACCCCAAGGAATGTGCCCTGTCCTGCGAGCGTGAGTTGGGGAAGGGGCACCGAAACAGCCCCACTCCCTCTTCCCAGGGGACTCCACTTGTGGGGGCTGCCATTTCACTGGGGCTGGGGAAAAGCCTCCAGGGCATCATTTCTTTCCCATTTTCCCCATCCTACAGTGGCTTTTCCCGGCCTTTGTGCTGGTGTTTTACAGGTTGGGCAGCTCCCCCAGCCAGGGTGGAATTGGCAGCTGCGGATCCCACCCAGCTGAGCTGCCCCCAGCCCTCGGGGAGGGGGAATAGGAGGGGACAGGTGGATCCTTGAGCTTTACTAATCCTACACAGGGGGTTGAGACGATCCCTGAAGGTGGGGACGAGTGTGAAAGGGCTGTGGGAAGGGATCTCCTCTACCTCACCACGGAAGAGAAGTGCCAGCAGTCAGAGAGAATGCGGGCTGCTCTCAAATCCCTCCCCAGTGCAGGGCACAGGCGCTGTCAGCTCTTTCCCTGTCAGAAAGCCACGCCAGAGGTGTCTGAGCTCCCCCTTCTCTCCCCCTTCTCTCCCCCCACAGCCACGCCTGCGGGGCCGGCGGCCGTGCTGGAGCAGAAGGCGTGTGCGGAGCAGGACCCGTGGCTGGTGCTGTACCTGCTGCTGGGGCTCTGCCTCTGCACCCTCCTCTGCTCGCTGCTCCTGGGCTGGACTCACCTGCGCAGGAAGGGAGAGGGGGTGTCCTGCCAGGCCAGCGCTGGGACCTGCCACTGCAGGGAGGACCCTGCCAAAGGTGGGCGCTGGCAGCGCTGGGGCACTGGGAGAGGGTGGGGGGATTGTGCGGGGCAGGCTCGGGCTGCCAGGCACTGCTGGAGGGGCAGAGTAAAGAGCCAGTTCCTAACAGGGGAGGGAGGAAAAATAAAGACAGCGATGTGGTTCAGTCTGAGCCTGGAGGAGGAGCAGGACTGGACCCCTGTGCCCGATTCTTCACCCCTCAGTCACTCCCTGCAAAGCCCCAGGCACGGCTTCCCACTGCCAGGCAGGGCTGGGGCTGCTCCTGAGGCAGCTCCAGAGGCTGAGGGGAGAAAAGCCAACCCTCCTCCAAAATAAACACCTGTCCCAGAAAAACCCAGCTTTAGTTCTGCAGCCAGAGGGGCTTCACAAGTCCTTGTGTTAGGGAGACAAGGAGAAAGGGTAATGTGGAGCAGTTCAACGTGGAAAAGGTGTTTTCATTCTTCCTCCTTTTCTCCTCTCCTGCCTTTCCAAAGAAAAATTGCCTACTTACCTATTTCTGCACACACATCACACACATCCATGTTTACCAAACATCCACCTCAAAGCCATGAATGTCAAAAATCACAGAGGAAGACCCCGTGAGCCACTGTGACACCTGGAGTCTCTCCCAGGACTGTCACTCATCCCTGTCTGCTTTGCTGAAGGACACAGGGATCAAAGGGTTGTTTTTAAGGGAACCCATGAGGTTTGGAGAGATTTTCTGGGTGTTTTAGGTGAGGCAGTAAATCCATGCTGGGAGCTGAATGTCCTCTCCAGTTCCAGGACCAGCTTTTTCACAGGCTCTAGTGCAGCACTTCAGAGCATTCCCCAGGTAAAAGCTGCTCCTAAACCCCCTCAGCTGACAGAGTTTATTTGCAGATCGGCTGGTGGAAGCTGGCAGCGTTGGTGATGGATTCACCAGCATCAGAATCCCAGAGCCAGTGGAAACCTGTGGCTTCTGCTTCCCTGGGCACGGCTCTGCTGTGCAGGAGACCAAATCCAGCCAGAGCAGCTCCTGCCACGCTGGGGAAAGGGCTGCCCCCTCCTTCTCCAGGATCTGCAGCACGGGAAGCGCTGGGGCCCTTCCCAGCCCTGACGAGGGACACTTCAAAATCATCTGTTCTCCTTCCCAAGAGAAGACACCCGTGGTGTGACCACAGTGGATGTTCCAGCACGGGATCTGAATGGAGGGATGCTCCCTCTGCCCCCAAACCAAAGCTGCTCCACCCTCTGTAGCCAGTGACTGGAAGAGCCTCTACCCAGCCCAGGCTGTGCCCGGGGCTGGGGGACACAGACAGGGCTGGAGGCTGCACAGAGCTGTTTCCTTCCACTCAGGAAATTAAATTCCCATTATTCCTGTGCACTCCCAGTGGAAGAAGTCACTTCCCATGTAGCAGCATCTGACTTGATCCTCCTCAGTGCATCCCTGGCCATCTCGTGGACCTCTCATGGGGGCTTTTCATCCTGGTTCCAGCACCAGCACCCCTGCAGAGGATCAGGCTGTGGTGCCCTCTGGTCCCCATGGAGAGCTCACCTCTCCCTGCCTGGAGATTCCATGGTGTACCAGAACGAGCTGTAAACACCTCAGACATGGAATTGGATCCAAGGATTTACTGGTGAAACTCCAAAGGAGCCAGTGTGGGAAGCTCCACTGTCAGCTTCCAGCACTGCCATGGGTGATGGTGAGGCTTTGCCTCATCACCAGGACATGATGCTGCACATGAGGAGCTGGGACAGGCACCAGAATCCTCAATGGAATTGGGTTTGAATATGAAAACTCATCCAAAGCTGAGATCTTTCGACAAAACTGGATTTATCCATATCTGATCTGGGTTATCCTGAAGAGCTGGTGAAAGTGAGGAATCAGCTGGAGATAAAGCTGCTTTGAGAGAATATTTTTATCTGACCTGGCTTTGAAAGCTACCACGGAAAAATAGGGGTTACAATGTGTAACTTGAAGTCCTCATTTCCACTAAAGGAGACTGTAGGAATTTTTTGTTTGGTGAGGAGTCGCTCCTGGTAGGAGCCCATCCCCTCCACTGTCTCAGACTAGAGCTTTAAACTTGGGAGAATAAATGTAACTCAATATATGCACAAATTGGTGCTGGAAAAGCAGACAGCTGGAGAAAATACAAGCAGAATTATAACGGACTTTGTCCCTTCTATATTATATATTTCTTTAAATGTAAATACTTTCTTATCATTAAAAAAGGCATCACCTGGGAGGCTGAGCCTCTCACTCTGGTCACCTCCCACTCTCTCAGCATCCACAGTCCATGGGTCTCCCAACTTCCAAACATTCTCTAGATCCCAGTAAACCTGGAGACCCTCTTGGCCTCTCCTCTCACATGGGTTCCTTCCCCTCTACCTCCACAGCAGCATCTTCCACAGCCTCAGCTCCCTCCTGTGGAACCTGCTCCAGTGCCCTCTGCTCTCCTGCTGTCAGTTCCTGTGGTCTCACACCTTCTGCACAGCCTCCAACACCATGGCCCCAAACCCTGTGGCATCACTGGCAACCTGATTCCTCTAGAACTCCAAAAGTCCTTCAGCCCCAGAAATCGCCTTGGCCTCCATCCTTGCTCAGCCTCAGCTCTTCCTCATTCTGCACCCTGGCATAGATTGATCTCTCCCTCAGCTTCCCCAGGCTCTCAGTTCCTGTTCCAGCTCAGCCTCTTTCTTGCCCTCCCACCATCTCCTGCTCTGCCATTTGTGTCCTAAATGCTTCAGTCTCCCTTTGCATTCCTGCTCTGCTCCTCCTCTGTTCTCAGGTTCCTGTTCATGCTCAGACCTCCAAAGCCTCTTGGCTTCTCCTCAGCCTCCTCTTCTGCTCCATGTCCTGCTCCCTGTGCCCTCCTGCAGCCCCACATCCCCCACCCTCACTGGGCTCTGATCCCCCCTCAGGTGGGACCCCCCAGCACTGACAGCCCCACGCCTCTCCCTGCTCTGGGTTTCCCTTCCCATGCTCAGACTCTGCAGGGAAAATCCCAGGATGGTTTGGGTTGGAAGGCACCTCAAAGATTATCACATTCCACCCTCCTGCCAGGGGCAGGGACACCTTCCACTATCCCAGGTTGCTCCAAGCCCTGTCCAGCCTGGAACACCTCCAGGGCTGGGGCAGCCACAGCTTCTCTGGGCAACCAGGGCCTCACCAGGCTGCCCCTTTCCAGCAAGGAGCTGCTGGGGACACGGGGATTCAGTCCAGCCCTGGTGCCCCACAGACCTTCAAGTGTCACCTCCAGGAACCCCTGGTCATGGTATTTATACAAAGAGATTCAAAACCTTACTTAAAAACAGGAGAGAATTAAGTGAACACGTGCCACCAGTGCTGCAATTAGGGCATCCCTGGAGGATCAAGAGGCATCAATTATTCAAATGAGAAGGGTTTTAAGGCCATGTCCATGCCAGTGAGAGCAGGAGCTCACCCTGTGTGGCACCAGCAGCTCCTACCCCAGCTGGCTCAGGAGGCCACTCACCTTCTGACACCCAGGCAAAGCCAGGGCTGGGACAGGGCTGCTCCTCTCCTGTCACCACACGATGTCTCAGAAATTGGGGAAAACACTCATCAGAAGCCAAACCCTTCCCTCCAGCCCAATACACAACAGGGGAGCATCCCTCATCCTCCCCTCCTTGTGGGAATGTAACTACAATTATCAGCAGAGAAAAGGTAACAGAGCAACTTGGACAAATCAGCAGGAAAATAACAAACACCCTTAGCTGGAGAACCAAAAGGAATCAATGGGTTTGGCATCACATTTTACAGCCACTGGCCAGCAGCTCTGAAGGATCATACTTGGAGACATCCCTTCCAGTATTAGAGAGACGCTACGTTCAGGACACAAAGCAGTTCCAGCTGGGAGGAGTCAAACCACGTGGAATTAAGGGCACTGATTCTGAGCAAGAGCCCTCGCCCGGGGTTTAACCAGTTCTCACATTTCTGCTTTTCCCACCAGGCATCACCATCAGGCAAAGCTTTATCTCTACTCGAGCGGCTGAGGGACATGAAAATGGAGCTAAAACCACTTTCTGGCTATTTTTGTGTCCCCTGTAGAGCCGTGTTCAGGGCTGGCAGGTAGCAGAGCACACCCCACCGTGAGCCTGCATCGCTGCACCCGCCTTTGTTTCCAGTCATTTCTGCAAATGCCTCCTCCCAACAGATCCAGCTGTGCCGATAGAAAACGCACCTCCAAATAAACAAGTCAAGCCCAAACTGCTCCCCGGGATGAGGAGCTGTCACTGGTGGGGGAGGCAGCCTCTCACTGCTGTCAGCACACCAGGGAGGCTTCGCTTCACCCTCCCTTCGGGTGTTCCGTGGCCGGCGTTTTCCTACCGGCGATGTTGAGGGGCTTCCACGGAGAAACCTCCCGGCTCTGCCTGGAATAATTCAGTGCCTGAGCCGCTGCTGAGGGGATGGAGGGGGAGAGAAGGCTGTGCTTGAGAGAAAGCAGCAGGAGGGGTAGCGCTGCTCGTGCGCCAGCAGCTGCTCTTCCATTTGTACAGGAAGAGGGAAAATGCTGTCCCCTCCTCTCGGAACCTTCATGGATTTTCTGCTGCTGGAAATAGAACCCGGTGTGATTCGGGCAGGGACACGGGGGGTGGGATGGCAGGCGGGAGAAGGGGGAAAGAAAAGAATAACAGAGCTTTTACTACCCCAGGAATTCTGCTTTTGAAACCAGAAAGAGAGCCCCGAAAGCTCCCCCCGAGAACCATCTGCGCCGGTGCAGCCGCACAGAGCAAAACCCTCTCCACCAGATGGGCGGGGAGGAAAAATTAAGGGTGATTTATACGGCTGCCTCGTCCCTAAACAATTTGTTCCTGAAGGCTTAACAAAGCCGGCTGCAGCAGCTCCGCCGGCCGAGCGTGTGCTGTGGAGAACAGAATTCATTAAAAGGGCAGCCAAAGGCTCAGACCTCGGCGCCACAAAGCGAAGGCGCCGCCGGAGTCATCCTCAGGCTGGGCGGGCGGTGGCAGCCCTCAGCCAGGCGGGGCTGCCAATGCAGCAGCGCTGGGAGTGGCGAGGGGCTGGTTCCTGCCTTCCTCCGCAAGCCTGCTGCATTATTAAAAGGCGGCAGAAAGCGTCGCACGGCACCCGCACGATCCCGGGCTCGGCTCGGGGAGAAGGAGGGGCCCCTTTCCTGCGGGAGCGCCCGGCAGCCGCGGCTCCCCAGCCGTGTTCCACCGCAGGCAGGAATGCTCAGCTTAAACCCTGAATTACAAATGGAAATTAAATTACCCCAGCGCCACGTCGTTACACAGGCAGCGAACGCGATGGCCTCGGCAGCACCGGGGCACCCCCACACCACACCCAACCTCCTGGGTCTGATTCGAGGTGCTTCAATTTGTCCTTTCTTCCCCCTTGCCCCGTCACAGACGTACAAAACATCCTCGTACTCTTCCAGTCTGTGTGCAAATTGCAAGAATTCCAGCGTCCTTCTGTTCAGCTGCTCATTTAAAAACCAAACACACCCAATTCCCTTATTTTCCTGGGTTTTTTTCTGTTTATCAGACTGTGTCTGGGGCAGGTTACACACCTGTACCTCATTCCTAGAGCACAGAACTAAAGGCTGAGATCCCTCCCTGCCTTTCCACACTGGTAAAGCCGAGGAATGGCTGGCTGGGGATTTCTGGAGAGGTTAAAAATCAGAGAAGCTGTGGCTGTCCCATTCCTGAACTGTCCAAGGCCAGGCTGGACAGGGCTTGGAGCAACCTGGGACAGTGGAAGGTGTCCCTGCCCATGGCAAGGGCTGGAACAAGATGCTCATGGAAAGTCCAACCCAAACCATTCTGTGACTTTTGGTGTGACACCCTGCCCTCTCCACAAGGGAGAACAAAGCTATTTTTGCTCTTCCAGCTCTGAAGGCTTCCTCTGCCAGGCTGCAATTCCAGCCCTAGCCCAAGCTCCCGAGAGCGAGAGCCACTCGCCACAGCGACGCAGGGGGAGGAAAGGCCCCAGAGCTGCGAGCTGAGAACACCAACACAGGCTGTGCCTCTGCAAGAGGAGAGGAGCACGTGAAGAGTTAATCCATGTGGGAGGATACAAGGAACCAATACCAGCCTAGCACATACCAGGAAAATGTGTTGTTTACTTAGAGCACTGCAGAAGGGCTCAATAGCAGCAGATCCATCGCTCAAAGCTGCCCCGGCAGCGACCGTTCCCAACAGATGGTACATTTTTCACCACTGAGGTTCTCTCAAGTGTCAGATATATATAAATCCACCTTTGGAAGGCAGCAGGGGAGAAAAAACAAACCAAAACCAGCAACAACAAAAACAAGAGCTTTTGAGAAATTCAAACTTATTCACAAGATTAGGAAAAAAAAAAACAAAACAAAACAAAACAAAAACCAACAAACAAAAAACCAAAAAGAACCAAGACCACTCTTACAGTATAAACACGCTAATTCATTCGTTTTTACTGATGGTTGCATTTATGAATTTCATTCTCGTGAAAAAAGGGAATAAAGGGAAAAAAATTAAGAAAATAGCTATTTATAGAAAACAAAACAAAAAAGGGCTCAAACAACAGAATCTGTGCTGATGCTTTTGATGAGCAGTCCGATGGCATTGAACATTACCTGTGCAAGCAGGCATGCTTGAAAACCTGTCTGAGTACTGCAGCTTCAGTTCCACAATCCAGGATCTCTTTTATGGTTGTTGGAAAAAAAAGAGCCTAATAGTTTCATACTGTATTTATTTAATAACTAAAATTCACAAATAAAAAGATACTTGCAAAGTCCTTTAGTTGTCTCATCCCCTCCTCCTCCACTCTACTGCTTTCAGACCCATATGCATAAAAAAATGGGTTTGGATTTTTAATTTTAACTGTTATATGATTGGTCGTTGGAGCTGAAGCACCAAATGGAGAAGATGCTTTATGGAGATGAGGGTAGAACCCTTTGCCTTCCCACACACATTTTGGAGGAACACAGGAGATGTACCAGTGCCCGGACTCCTCTGCTCCCATTTCCCCCACCCAGAGCATTCCTTTCATTTTATATTTCCTCTGTTAAGTGACTGACTGCAGCCTCCTTTCCCCCTTTCTGTCCTTGTGGGACCGCACACACGTCGGACATTGTTCATTTCTCACTCTCCAGGCTGTGAGTCAGTGTCAAGTAGGTCCTGTTACAGCTCAGTGCGAGTTGGTTTGTAATGGGTCTTTTCATTTCAGGTAGGTTTGTGTGTCGATTCAGAAGGCTTGCGTTGTTTCTTCCTTGCTTACATCTGACAAGCTGCTGGATAAGGCTATTCATACTCCAGGAACTGTTTGTGATAGAACAGCAAATATCTGCAAGAGAGCAGAGGGACAGTTTCAGCTCTGTGCTGGAGAAGATCAGTTTCCATTGATGCAACCATAAAACAGGAGGGCTGTTAATTTTGGTTTTCAGTTTCAGGTGATTCCAGGGACAGTAACCAGGGATGAGAAGGAGGGAAGCCAGATGACATAATTTTAACAGAAACTCAGGGAATTGAACAGCTGTACATCGGAGAGGAGCTCCATGGATGCCCATCCCTGGAAGTGTTCAAGGCCAGGGACAGGGCTTGGAGCAACCTGTGATAGTGAAAGGTGTCCCTGCCCATGGCAGGGGGTTGGAGTGAGATGAGATTTAAGGTGTCTTCTTAGCCAGGCCATTCAATGAGTCTATGAAAGAGTCAAATCTTGAAAAATCTACTCAGGACCTGAAAACTCTGGAAGATTGGACTCTGTTGGTGCCCAGGCAGACAGTGACCATTTAACACTAATGTGACACAAAATAAAGGTGCTTTAAGATGCAACTGTTGCCTTGGAGCCACATTACCAGGATTATTGCAAACTGCCTCCCATTTACTGGAACAGAAGCAGAATGAAGCAGCAGCCACGTGGGTGAACACTCATGTCCCAGTCCAATATCTGATGTCTCAATCTGTACTCAAATCTGGTGTTTTAAAGGATGAAATTCTTCCTGTCCCTAATTACTGTGTGTGTACTGGTACAGAGGGGAGCCCAGCCCCTCAGCAGCCACACAGAAGAAGGGGACTGATCTCCACACAACCCTGTTCCCACACTGACACAGCCACTGGTGGGTCCTCAGAGCACTTCTGAGATGTTCCAATTGTTATAATTCCATCCAAGCCCTGTGGACACCCTCATACAATGCAGAGCTACTGTGTCAGCCTTTATCTGCACCAGGGAAATGCATCAAAGCTCAAACCAGCCTTTATGGGCCTTAGTTGTGTTGTACATCCTCTCCTCCTTGCCTCTGGCAGGTTCTTCCATGGACATAACCCCACCTGAGCACCAGGATTGTTTTACTGAATTACAACAAACTCATTCCTTTGCTCACCTCAAAGCAGGAGTTCTCTGTCAAGTCATTTAACACTAAAATTCAGGTATTATAGATTTCTGTTTTTACTTCCTGATTGAAGTTTAAAAAAAGGAGAAATGGGAAAATCTATTAAAAAAATTACAACCTGAACATTGTGCCTGCAGCAATCCTTGAAAATGTCATGAATAATTAAAACAAGAATGGTAAAGGCTTATCTCTGCAGGACCAGGTCCACAGTTGGAAATGCAAAATGAAGGCTTCAGATTTCAAGTTGCTTTTTTCTTGGAATATGCACCAGTCCCCAGTGCTTCCCTCAAATGAGGAACACCACAGTGCTTCCCTTGAAAAATACTGCTCTGTCCTCCCAAAACTTGTGTAATATAAATATCAGAAACCATAATGTCAATCTGAGATTAATTTAAAGCCATGAGCTAAGAAACAGCTCATGTTCTCTACCTGCCTCCCATAGAGCTTTGCCATTCTGGGTCACAGCACTTCCTTAATGGTTTTTCTTCAAATCCTTTACAATTATCATAATCCAAAGGTTCTGCAGGCTGGATTGTGTCATGGAGGTAAGCACTGCTCCTGCACTGGGTGATCACATCACTTTGCTTTTCAGAATCCTTTTCACTGGCAAGAGTTGGGATATGAGCACCAGTTCCAGACCCTGCAAAGTCACCTGCTGTCCTTCATCCTTCCCCTCCCCTTCCTTCAGCAAATCCAGGGTTATAAAGCAATTATATATAAATATAATTGTGCAGCCTCCATACTGAAGGACTGCGCATTACAGGGGATATTCAAGAGAGAAATTATCCTCCTCTATGATTAAAAGGAGTTTTTTAAAGTAAGGAAAACCCAACAAAGGTGCAAGTTTCCCTTCCCTTCCCCTTCCCAGGTGACCACTTACCCTTCACTGTCTAGCACATCCTTAATGCTTGCCTTGGTGATAATGGCATCATCACACTTGAACCACTGGTCCTTGTGCTGCCGGATGAAGCTGGTATAGTGCCCACTCTCCAAGGTTCCCTGGTGATTAACTACTGCAAACAAGGAATACCTGGGGCAGAAAACACATCATGAATATGTGCATCAAAAGGGGGAAAACAGCAGACTTCAGACAGGTAGAAGCTTTTTTTCATAAACACACAGAGAAATGGTAAAGTATCTGATCCATCAGTAAAACATCAATTTTAACACTAGCTGGGAAGAAGGTGGCCTTGCCCAGGGGAAAAAAAAAGAAACATTTTTCTTTTCCTGTCTTGCTATTTCTGTAACTCTACAGTCTGGTGACCACTGTCAGCTTTACCAATACTGGGCACCAAATTTTCCTCTAAAATAGATCAGTATTCATGCATTCCTGAAGAGGACCACTGATTATCCAGTCTGAGATATTTCTAATGATAAACTGCTGAACTGATTTTACTGTTCTTAATCTGCAAAGCCTTTACTTATTTTGAAATACTGAATATATTCAGACTCAACTTCCAGCTCTCAGATGCTGCTGTGCATCTGCTTGAAAATTTTTTCAAGCAGGCACACCTCTGTTCCAAAAAAGATACTGATAATCAAGTTGCTCTCATTTTCTTTTTCCTTTTCTTTTTTTTTTGAATTGCAAGACTGAAGTCTTTGGCTCTTTTGTTCTAAAGGAAGATTTTGTTTCCAGTCTTAAATAAACTTGTGGCTCTTTTTCAGGCATTTTCCAACTCTCTTTAACTCTTTTGTAAAATGCTGCCCTCACACTGTGTGTGTGACACAAGCACAGCTACACAATGGTCAAATAATCTCTCTAATCTCACTTGATATTGTCCTATTCGAGTTCAAAATTCACAGAACTCTTCTGACACAGTGGTGCCACAACAAGGCACCTATTCACTGACTGCCTACAGAGCCACTGATTTAGAGCCACCCTCTCTAGGGCAGTCCTTGAATCCAACCAGGATGGACAGCACCCTTCAGTCCCAGCTGGAGTGTTCTGACATTGCCCCAGTTGCTTCCTGGCACCCAGACCATGGAGGAGTCCAGATTATTCTGCTCTCATTACCTAAATCTGCTTCATTTTTAACAATTTCTCCATCTTAAGGCATGTGCAAACCTCAACAGTGACCAGTTCTGTTACTTCCAGACCTTTTCTAACACTACTGAACACCTACTGATTCAAGCTGTAGGCCCACACAACACCTGCCTGGTTAATTTAGTTTTACATCTTTGTGTGATTCTGGTTTTTTTACTGAAACTTTTAGTGGCTAATGAAGTGCCTTGAATTTAAATACACAACAGCAGTAAAGAAACTTGTAACCTTATTTAACTGAGGAGGTAAGGGTTGTGTGACCATTTTATTCCCACAAATCAATGGATACTGGTTTCAATTACACTCCCTTTACATTCTTGAGCAAATCCCATACCAGTCCATCGTTTATTCTGACTAGAATCAATACCTGACCAATAGATCCCAGGATTACTGGGATCATCTACTCCTGACTTTGAGAGTCAGTGTTCTATTAACTTTCTTTGGTCTATTAACTTTCTTTGGTCCTCTGGAACTCCCTTTGCCATTGCAATAAAGAGGATTAATTAAAGGAAACACCCATGCCTTGTAATAAATACTGTGACCACAGCATTTAATTTTGCCCACAGAACATTTGCTGGGGGTACCACCCTCAGCTCTGGAACAGCTGCCACAGCCCCACGGAAGGGCAGGAACTGCAGTGAGTGAAGCTTTATTTTGCAATATTTCAGACTTACTGTGCTGTCAGCTATGGAAATGCACTGGCACTGCAGGATATAAAGAAACACCATCTCCTTCTAGAAAGCAACTACCTTTCACAATAGGAGTCATGGAATGTACCACTTACTTATTATCATTGTTTAGACTATCCGTCGGCTGCTGGTACTGCCCGTTCATTCTGCTCTCTTTACTGCAACACACACACACACAAAAATCCAGTCACTTAAAGCAGTGCCTTCCCAAACCCAGGAAATTGCTCTGACATGACACACAGCCTGTTTGCTGAATCCAGGTCCTTATTCCAGCTGAGCAGCAAAGGGCTGATTAGGATGCTAAAGATGCTTTATTTGCTCTCACAGCAGTGCTACATCACAAATACCATTTCTCCTCCTGGTCAAGGTTTCAGTGCTGCAAATACACATCTGTTTACATCAAATGTTTTATCTGAAAAGCTTAAAAACAGGTTAAGAAAAGATTCGTGTTTGAAACCCAGGAAATTATCTAATTACATCAATCCTTTATCTTGTGATGGGTCAATCATCCTGGCTCTGACTTGTAAATTCATTTTGTGTTTTGACAGCAGCAATAGGATTATGCTGTTGATATCCCAGCTAGTGAAATTCAGACTACTGAGTTATGCCTGCTGATCATCCCATCTCTGTTCCATTATGCTGGATACCTTTCATCAACAGAGCCTGTTCTATCCAGGGAGAATTCACCCCAGAGGAACAGGGAAGCCTCAAAATCTCCAGGATATATTGGAATAAACCATATATTCTTAATATAACAGTATTTAACAGAGCTTCAGGGTTCTCCTTTCTCTCTTGGTAGAAGCATCTACTTTTTTTCCTGGGAAATGGGGAGTGCAGGCAAAGCTTGAAATTATAAGTAAAATTTAGCATCAAATAGAGTCCCTCTGTTAAGAGATATCATGGTTTGGAGCTTTCTGCACTGCTTCAGATATAAATTAAATCTGAATATCCTCCTGCATATTTGCATGGAATATCTGACAAATACTTTTTAATTAAGCTGCTTAAATTCCTTTCATAAAGGTATATTTATATAAATGCCACATCTTTCACAAACCTGGGAGGCAGGAGAAGTCTTGCTGTTTCTATTTTAGTCTGGACTATGTTTTTGCTTCTTGCAGCATTCTCTAAACAGAAGTTGAAGGTACTAAACAAAAACCCCCAGATTTGCATATATGCAGGAATAAAGAGGAAGGATTTTTATAACTTCAGGAATACTGGTTAGGGATTAGGTTGGTTCTGTTCTGGCCAACTGCACAGAATGACAGGTGGGTGGGCATTGAGGGGATGGGACCAAAGCAGGGATCTGAAGGCAGGATGGATCTGGGTCTATAAATTTAACAGGCAACCAGAAACATAAGACACATTAATTAAAAAACCCCACCACAATGTTTAAATATAAATCCTTTTCTGGCACACGAAACTGAACAGTTTATCTAAAAATGGGCTTAGACAAGCTACACCTTCCACAGAGAAGCTCATGGCAGAAGCACCACCATGGACACTGTCCCATGGATGCTCCTTGTTTTGTGCTGCACATGGATGAACTGGGAACCAGTTCTGCCTAGGTCTGTGAGGGGTTCTGGACTTGGAGCCCACCTGGAAGCCATGAAAGGTGTCATGTCCAGCTCCAGTGGAAAGGAGACATACGTAGTGATCTTCCGCCTCAGTTTGGCTGAGTGTTCAAACCGCTGCAGGCAAAGGCAAGAGGTGTTTTCTTTAGACAAAGGTAAAGTTTTATGTCTTTTATCAATGTCCTAAGCTTAGAAACAATAACATGAAAGCACAATAGCAGTCACTATGCAGGGAAAGCCCCAGATTTTTCCTACCAGCTCTCTGGGAATGTCCATGTAAATAACAATATTTTTCTACCAGAAAAAGAAACCACTATTTGTGGGCTCAACGTTAATATGGTATTAATTAGATTATTTGATTATTAGATTATTGATATCTATGCATAGAAACTTATTCTCACATCAAAGAAAAACTGTACTAAACAGGAAGAGTATGCACAATCTTTACCCAAAGCAGTGTTCATTTGCACTAGGGCTGTTCACAGCCATGGCTGCTGCCTACCCTGGCTCCCAGAACTGGTGATAATGGGAGCTTGCCTTCAGATTCACACTCTGAATCCACCCATCTAATCATCTCAAGTGACAGGAGTCAAGCCTACACAGGAATACCCATTCAAATTAAGGCAAAAAATGGAATATGCTAACGAAAAAAGCCTTGTCCCTCAGCCAAAAGGGGCCTCCAATACCCACCATCCTCTCCTCATCTCCTTCACTGAACATTAAATGGAAACAGGAACAAATATCAGAAAGAGATGAATGAGTTTCTATTTAAAGGCAGCTTCCCTCTCCATTTCTCAGAAATTCTGCTCTATTTACACTTCAAGTTAATTATTTTCCAATTGTGATGCTGTAACAATTCCCTAGCAACAGATCCAGATGTGAAATGCTGAGACTTTTGTAATTCTTATCTTTTGTGCTTTTCTCTTGCATTAACACACAATATGAAATTTATGTTTTGCATAGACAGGACAACACAGTCACTTAGGAAAAGTAATTTGTTTTCCAAAAAAATCTTCAGTCATTTGGGATAGCCCAAATACTGAATTAAGGATAGGAAAGGAGTGGAGCACATTCACCTTGACTTGCCTAGGGAGCAGAATCATGAAGGTCTATCTTGTTAACTACTCTCTAGCAATAAAAAAAAAAAAAGCCCAGAATTGCCTCCAAAAGCCAAGAGCTCCTGAAACCTCAATTCAGTGATGCAAGAATGTCCCTAAGGAAGATCTGAAACAGCCAAATTAAAACAAAGGCACTGTGCTTCTACCCAGCCCAGTCAGGCTATAACATCTTTGGCATGGGACACTGCACATCCTCATGCTCAGTGCTGAAGATGGAGCTGAAGAAGCTGGTGGGGATGAACACCTGCAGGCATGACTGTCCCAAAGGCTGGAAAGGCCTGAGAACTACAAGGGGAAGTCTTTCCACCTGGAACAGCTTTTTCCAGGATGTGGCATCGCTTTCCAAGGATTCTGTGCCTTCTGACACAGAAAGATCTTTACCTGCTGTGACAGCTGCTCACTTCACATCACATTTCAGACAGAAACTGTACAGGGCTAAACTATCCAAGGGCTCCAGCTGTGACATTATCTGCCATAAATTCACGTGACATCTGCTTTGGAAATGTTTAATATGTTATTAAACATTAAACATATGTTATATGTTTAATGTTTAAAACTTCATTGCAGCTGGGAAGATGCAATAATGTTTCTCCACTGATACCAGAACTTTTCTATGCTTTTCCTTTAACACAGTGGCATTCTTTCAGTGAAAGTGTAAAAATTGTACCAAGCAGGATGAGGGAGTGTAACTGGAGATTGGTTTCTATGCTGGTTCAGGTTTTGGACCAGCCTTCCATTCTGTCTCTAGATTCAAGCTGGTTAAGTTCCCCCAGACACACTGGAAAGCTGCATCAGACATAATGTAACACTATCTTAATAGAATACCTACCTGGGCAAGGCAAGCTGTTCATTTTATTAATTCATATCATAAAAGTTTAGTCAGTGAGAGCTAGAAGACATGTCCAAGGATTCAGCACATCCTCTCAGAGAGGAAATCACATCCTCTGCTCTGTTGGCCCCCTGTGAACTTACTTTGAGATGAAAACAGGCCACAATGGGTAACTTCTTCATAGTGAGTTGTTTGGTAGATTCTTGGTAGCTATGGCAACCACTACATTTGATTTTGGCACTGCTTCCTAGATGTTCTGGCCTTGTAAACCTAAAAAAATATTGAAAAGCACAGGAATGCACAAAACAATCAGATGATTTTTGACATGTGCTGAGAACACTTTTACTTGTGGGTCAAGTAAAGCACAAGTGACAAGAGTCAATGGGTTTTGATTTATTTTGGAAAAAACTACAATAAAATCATAATAATGTAAAGTGCTATGGCTCAGATACCCAAATGTGACATTGATCATTGTTCTAACTTGCACTGAAGTGAATCAGTGGCTGAGAAAGGAGCTCAGTGTTAGTTCATCTCCTACAGCAGAGCAGCTCATTTTCATACAGAAAGCAAAGAAAGAGCTTTTGTTTTCAAACCCAAAAACATTGATATGGAAGACACTCTTCTGCAACACACTATTCTACCTTGTAGCCCTCCAGGGCTGGGATCAAAGCTCTGAGATGGAAAGGCCTGTAAACACAAAGTTCTTTTCAAAATACAGATACCCTTCTAAAAAAACCTTTGTTGACAACTAGAAAAATCTCTTTCAAAACTTTCAGACAGAACTGCTCAAAGGAGCCAAGGGAAGGGACCATTAGGGAACAGGGAAGTGCTCACAGAAAATGCACTACCTCGAAGTTCTCACAATAAACTAAAGAAAAATCTCTCTTTTCCAGAAACTCAGCACAGAAAAGGTCAGGACCATGGACTGCTCAGTCCTTTCCTCTAAGTTTAGATTTCCACAGGGCAAATCAAGCATTTCCCCAGAGGCTGCCTTGCAACTAGGATTTCTGAGATGAAAGATTTTGAAATATAGCTAAAAATTTTTCATTAATGCACATGAAAAATGTGAGGGAAACACAGTGTCAGCTCATCCCTCACCCTCATTCTGACTATGGCCAAAGCAGTCTCCGGCACTAAATGACATCACAGCTTCCTGATTAATTAATAAGATTTCCTTTACCTCGCCTATGTACCATCATCCTCTGTTTGCTTTTCTTTTTTTTTTTTTTTTTCTTTGTTGTTTGTTTTCCCTTAAGCCTCTAAAAAGCCTTATAAACTTGCTGTGATTGTTGTTTAGAATGGTATATTTCCATTTTTGTGTCACATTCCTGCTCAATCTCAGGTCAGCTTTAGCTGCATGGCCACATTGATAGGAAGTTACACACCTTTTTTCTTGCTAACTTTTGGATAAAAACACAGACCCACCCTCTTTATTCATTAGAGCTCAACTCCCTTCATACTTTCTGAAAGTATCTTTGAACCTGGATGTTCTTCCTTCCCTTTGATTCTACAAATGTCTGTGTTGAAGAAAATCACCAAAATTCAACAGGTTTTGCCTCTTCATCCATCAGCATTTTGCATCAGCAATTTTTCATATGTACTAATTCCCCCTCTTTTCCTTAAAATTATTGATCTTAATGGTGTCAACAAGATCAAAAATCAGATGTTAGAGACTATGAATTTTTATTTCAGGAGGATTAGCTTTGCCCCAGGCTCCAGGTAACCTCTTCCTCAGGCAAATACCTGCATTTGCCATGAGAGAATGAATTTCAGATCTGCTGAAAGATCCAAGTGAACTGTACACAAAGCTATAACCTTCTCCCCAGGTACCTGTTTCCAAGATGCCCAAATTTCAGCCTCAGAATTAACTTTTCTTTTTGAAAGCTCCATTCCTTTAATCCTTACTGGCATCCCTGCCACTAGGCTGGCAGTAGTTGACTCTCAGTTGTGCTTAGAGCAAAATCTGATTCCTACTTGGTGTCAGAATTTAGATAAATATTAAATGCAATCTAAACTCTTTTCATGTGCCTCCTCAGCCACCAGAACCAAGAACATGGAGACAGGCATTAGTGATTATGATCATGTAAAACCACGTTGCCTGGCAGCAGCCAATACAAAATTTGTTTTCTTCTTGCATCATGTGGCAACAGGCTTTGAGTGCTTGGCGTTGCTCTGAGCCTTTTTACTTTCTCACACGCTAACTAAAATATGTGTAAAGATGCTGTTTGGGGACAGAGCAGCGACAAAGCATTGCTTAGTCCCAGTGTTCAGAGCCACCAGGAGAAGGGGATGAAGCCAAATGCCTTTTCTCCAAGCCCAAGCTGTGCTTGTGCCAGCCCATACCTTCGCAAGCAGTCTGTGAGGGTGGTGGTGCCCGACACGTGGCTCTCCCCATTCACGACGCTGCCGTCGCTGCCCGGACTCAGCGGCCAGAACGGGGTGGAAGAGCCTGGCAGATCCAAGCTGATGTCCCAGAACGGGTCTATCGTCGTGGAAACGCCACTGTGGGAAAGAGAGTGGTTCCAAACACCTTGAAAGGAAGCCAAATCAGCAGTTTCTCCCTTGTTTTGGGGTGTACTCCAGGTACGTGATTTTAAGGACTCCATCACCCCTAGAGGGCACTCAGAGATGACAGAAAATTGAGCTGCTCCAGAGCGTTTTCCCACAATTAATGGTTTTCCTGCATATTTAAAAGCTGTGTGTTTGGGGAAATGTATGTGATGTATTAAATGCAAAATAAAAGCGGTTAAGACATTCTCCCACTCACTGGAGCCCTGAGACTCAAAGCAGAGCTGCTCTGAGACAGAGGCACTACTGACCAGTATAAACCAGTTCACATCTCTGGCAACAGCCACGTGCCATCCAACTATTTTAGAAGCTGCTCTTGTCTGCTGAAGACATGGAAGATGGTGCTTAAGGCTACCTCAAAAAAGTGAAAGCTTTCTAAATACTTTTTCTGTCCAGCAGTGCACTGACTTCAGCTTTGCAATTCCTCTCAGCATCTCCTAAAGCCTTTGGGATTTGAGAGGCCAAAGCATAACTGCACCAGGCAGTAGCTCATGTTCTCCATCAGAGTTCTCTAAAGACAGCTGAAAACAAGCCAAGAGCCAGACTGTGAAAAAAGCTGCTCAAAATTCTAACTGTTATTGACTCAAATCTTTTCTCCCAGCATCGACATTTTTAAGAGAACTTCAGGGGTCTAAGCTCCTTGTTATGTTTATTTTTTGAGTTCTCTCTTCCCATAAAACTAGTGTCTTTCATTCTGCCATCTCATTAAGCCTTCAATATTCTGCCTTTTTCCCCCGCTTCATTGGTGCAAAAGTTGTCAATTTTCAAAAGAAAACTTCTTGTTTCGAAGTTTCATCAATGTTAATATTGTGTCATAACAAATCAAGCTTTGCTTGATATCCCATAAGGATTCTGTGGCTCTACCAGACAAAGAATAAAATTTCCTATGTTTTCCTTACAGTAAATCTTTTGCAAATCCCTCCAGGAAACTGAGAATAAAAGCAGATTCAAACAAGCCCAGCCCATGTGCAGGACAGCAAGAATGCAAGGCAGAACAAAAAACAAGAACTCTGACTTCTGCACTATGGCAACACCAAACATCTCCAAAAAGAAGCCAACTTGTTCCAGTACAGAGCAGAACAATAAATACATTTTTCCATACTCTTGTAAAGGCTTTTTTCTGGTATCTGTTATTACATTAGGCATCAGCCTCTTGGAAATCCCTCCTGATGATACATGAGGATTCTGAAGGAAAATGTGGTTCTATAGCAGAATTTTAATCAAGTTCTATATCAGGATTTTCTTCAAATGTAGTTGCAATTACGTATTTTGAAATTTAAAGAGATCTTGGAAGTCTTTTCCTTATGACCTTGGAAAACAACCACCTTTTCCAGCCTAGGAGAAGGTTTATGTGTATAGGCCTGTGGTACTTTCCAGGCAACTTTTCAGGTGTGTCTTAATAGATAACAGTTAACTGGTAACTGACTGCATTTAACTGATAGAACTACAGAATCCCAGGATGGTTTGGTTGGAAGAGACCTTAAACATGATCTCATTCCAGCCCTTGCCATGGACAAGGACACCTTCCACTAGACCAGGCTGCTCAGAGCTCCATCCAGGCTGACACTGAACACTCCCAGGGATGGGGCAGCCACAGCTTCTCTGGGAAATGTGTGCTGGTGCCTCATGGTGCTGCATTTACACAGTTCCTGTCTTTTTGGAGTTTTGCCAGTATTTACTGGTATTCAAGAGAGGAAAGGTTCAGTGCACTGCACTGGAGAGGAGGCAGATTCCAATCAGAGCCCAGGATCAGGAAAAGTGACTTACTGGCAGACTTGACAGGTAACATCCGACTGCAGTCCACCTGTGAAGATTTGGTCTATGATGCAGTTACAGTGGTTGGGGTTGTTGGCCTTCTTCCCATTATCATCACCTGCAGGAATGCAAACACAGGCTCAGAAGTCAAAAATCCTCTGAGGCAACAGTGGTTTGTCTTGGACTGTGTCTCCAGTAACTCTTTCTAACTCAAATTTACACTGCAAGTTCACAAGGATAATACAGAACCCTGCAAAACTTGTGCATTGAAGAAAACAAGGAAACAAGATGGGAACTCCTTGAAAAATATAGAAGATAACCAGAAGGTGACTAAATGTAGAGGTGAAGCTTTAAGCCATAGCAGCTCTTAGCCAAACCCTTGCTCAGGGTCACTGCCTGGCATAAAGATCTGCTCCTAAGAAAAGGGAGTTGCCAAGGTGGTTCATGAAAACCAATATTTAAACTTCACAGAAAAAAGAAACTTCAGCAAATGCTACTTTTTACTTCTATCCCAGTCGACTTCTGCAAGTAGAGTGAGGGGAGAGGGTTTGTTAAGAGCCATTCACCCCCAGCCCACTGCCTCCATCCCAGCCTTTCAACATCAACGTGCACTTTCCATAAAGGTTCTCATCAGTGTGAAAACAAAAGATGTCCTTATCTGAAGTGAGGAGATAATGCTGTGTCCTCCTTCAGCTTCTCCAGAGGCACAGCAATCCTCTGAGTTCCCCTAGGGCACAGTGAACACATTCCCATCTTTCAGGCATCACCCACTATCACTGCAGGTCCCAGGAGTGCAGTGTCATTTCTAAGATTTGAGTGCTGAGATTAGGCCAATTCAGTTTCTTACAATAACCAGAGTATTAAATAACCAAACACTTCTTCACACAGTTCTCAGCTTCAAAGCCTTCTCTCCCTCCATTCCTCACAGGTGAAGAAGGAATGATACCCTTTTTCCTTGGATTTCCAGACTGTGCACTGCTTATTCTCCTTGGGCAGGAGAGATGCAACTGGGTTTGCTTTGCAATCAGAGATTCACACACCAACTACTACACAGCACCAGCTAATTATTTTTTAAAATAACATCTTAAGATGTTTTCCCATCTCCTGCTACAACAGAACTAAGCTTGGCCAGTTTCCCATTGTCTTTAACTTACTGGGAGGTATTTGAGTTTTGAAACTGAAATGCCAAGACTGAAATACTGAAATACTCCTCAAATCTCAGCTATTTCTCAAAACCAATTAATTTCTACTCAAGAATGTCCAAAAAAACCACCTAAAGAAACTAAAAGTGTAGGGCCATAGACCTGTGTCATGTGTCAAAGGTGTTTATTAGCTAGAGTTTTCTTGCAGTAGGAGGAAATAGAATTATATTCTTTTTTTCCCAATGGAACTTTAGAATTGTGTTGAAAAATATTATACAATAATCTGGCAAAGGTTCCACCGGATACTCAGTGTGGAAAAGCAGTCCTAGGTGATATCTACTAAGCTGCAATGGGCCACTTGAGTTAATTAGATTCTAAATGCCTCAGGAAAGTTCTCCCTCAGCTGCTGGATTTAGGCTTTAGAAACTTTTGTCTGAATTGCCAAGAAAAGCACATTGTTCCCTTAAAAAGACTCTTGAAGAAAACGCTCTAAAATTAGATTTCAAGTGTACGAGGTTCAAGTTGGGGGTTATCACACCCGGTCTGAGGCGTTTCTGGATGGGAATTTCAGCTAAATCTTACTGACCTTAAGAGCTTTTAAAGGGCTCAGTTATGCTAAGCTAATGAACAGGGCATACAGGATAGAGACTGTGCAAGGCATCCTTCACCTGCAGAAAAAGCTTCACTTATATTCACAAGATTTAAAGGAAAAAAAAAAATTCAAAATAGAATTAACTGGGTTTTACTTAAAACTCCACTTTTTCCTTTTTACAGAATCCACGTGCAACGACCACATCTTTGTCATCTCCCCATTTCAAACATTGTCTCTGCTTTGTTTTGAGGGGGCAGAAGGAGAAAAGCAGTGCTGAGAGCTTTTCCCTGGACCACAGGTACCATCCCAGCTGGACACCTCCAGCAGACAGTCATTTCCTCCTACAGAGAGAACTGAGCTCTCCCTTTTCAATTAGACAAGTCAATTAGGATCAGTGATGAGAGGGTCTCAAATGAATATCCTGCAAGCTTGTTCCCAGCAAAACAGAAGGGTATTACCCACTCAACATTATTTCCCATGACATTTGGTTGGAGAGGAGGGAAAAAAGAGTAAGATTACCACCTACACACACTTGTCAATATGGAACAGATGCTGAGGGGAGGTATATTATGCAGCTGACAACTAGAAGCTGCTAGATTGTTGTGTTCAAGTTAAGGTTCCCTTCAACATTTCTGTCTCCCAAATGAGGTTTAAATTTCATGTATTTCTTGGGGGTTTAAATCCAGTCATAATTTTTACCAGGGAGACCAGCAGCTTCTAAGAATGGTCAGCACAAGACTAAAAGCAAATTTAAAAATACATCAATGTACACATTAATGTGATTATGAGAATGGCTGAAAAGTGAGTTTAGGAGCTTGGACTCAAATTAAATGCAACTCTTTAAAAATCCTACACAAGTTACTACTGTGTCTGTGGAATAACTAAGCATGTTAATCTGTGATCCAATTAAGCATTTAAGATACCACAAAAGGTAAGTAACACACAGCAATTGCAAAAACAGCTATAGACAACTTTTTAAGATTGCTTTTGGTTTTGATATAAAAATACAAGATTTGCCTCAACTTTCCATTCTGTATTTTAAATGAGAAAAGGGAAGTCAAGAATTGTCAGATTTTGTAAGGGGTGTTTATCAAAACAAGACATTAATGTTAATATTTCTGCTTTGCTTTGGTCCCTGGTGTTCTGAACAAGTGCTTGTTATTTCTGACAAAGCAGTGTACACACCAATCTATATGGATCAGAGCAGATGACATGTTTCACAAGCATATGCTCTATCAATTCCTAAGAATATCACATAGAATTCACAGAGCAGGGCAGTGTTTTCCTCCCAAATCTCAGTACACCATTCTTTTTCAGGCTTCAGATTTGTTTTCAAGCACTCCTTGTTAAAGGTAAATGCAAAATACTTCACGAAATCCAAATAAATGAGGAATAATCAGCTTTGAAGTACTACTCTCCTTTTTTTAGGCTACTGAGTAAAGTTTGGGATAAAAACACAGGATTGCTTCTATTTTTTTATCTTGCTTTTTGAACCTTTGTGTACCAGTGCCCATCTCTGCCACTTGAGCGCTGCTGTTCCTCCAATAAATACAGAAACCCCCACAGAACGCTGGATTTTTGACTCACAGTCTTGATCCATTTAAGAGAACAGTAATTCTGGTCTAAACTTCTTTAAGCTTGAAGATGTCTGAGACAAAGCTGGGAAACTATGAAGTTTTTGTATGACTGGAACCTCACTGTTGGGGGACTTTGCAGAATGAGAACCCTGAATTTATCGCAGAGCACTGGTGATAAAGATGCATCTGTCATGTTGACTAAAAGCTGACTTAAATGCTTTACAGCCTGGGCAGAAATACACAATATTTACATTACTTTTTTCCACCAAAATACTACTTTCCAGTTAGATCACTTGCCTCTAGCTATTTGAATGAAAAAGAAGTGATGCAGTGGCAAGACACACTCGACCCCTTTTATTCAGAAATATTTTCTATTACTCCAGCAGGAGATGAGCCCTGTTGGGAGTTCAGAAAATGCCCTGCCCAGATGCTCAACCCAACAGGGCCAGCACATCTATCACCCCTGGGCCAGCAATGACATGGAGATCAGACAGGTATCCTGGGCTTCCAAACTCCACAGATGCCACTAAAACAAAGCTTAGATTCAACTGGCACTAAAAACACCAACCAAATCAAAACAAAACTACCTGGGCCAGCCTGCCCACACAATCATCTCAAGGCAATTATAGGATTACAAAACTTATCTTCACATGGACATCAAAATCACGTATTTTTCCTAATTTAGGCAGTGAGAGATCAACAACAAATATTCACATCTTTGTCTTCACATGCATTAAGACACTTCCTAGAAAGCTGAGTAAATGGAATGGAAAAGGGATAAATGACTAAAGACAGTCACAAACATCACTGGATATTTATACATAAGGAACACCTTAATTTACTTTGGTGCCTGTAGCCTTGGTGATCATGAGTAATGTCCAAAAACTAGAGCAAAATTTTCCCCATGACTTTATTTTATTTCACTGTGTGTTAATTGTTAAAGTTAGTTACTATTGACTGGAAGCTTTAAAAGCTTTTTTTCATTCATTAAAATAAATATTTAATATTGGCAGGGGAGGTATTATTTGCTTATTGTAGCTGCAGGACATGTTCTCACTATTAGTAATAATATTTTTATATCTGCACACTTCATATGCAAGTGTGTGTCTGTGTGGATACACAAGTGGGAAAACTTTCTCATTACACTGAAAACTAGTTCATTCCAAATGTGGTTTTGCATGACTATACTTGAAATTCTGGTTTAGATTAACTTGTTTGGTTCCCACACAACTGCTCAACCACTTCTTTTAAATTACCTTGATGTGGTATAGATTATTTACTGTGATTTAATAAAAGCCTCTCTGTTTCTTCAGAAACAGAAATTTGAAAACCTGGGTGCAGAGATGTCAAGGAAGATATGTCAGAGAGATTCTTCATTTAAAGTCAAACCACATTTTTTTCTGAAGTCTTTTAAGATTCTTTATCAGTTTGAGAAGAACTCAGGGACCTTTACTGTTGCAAGTTTTTCTCTTTACTATTCTGAGACACAAATACTACTTCATTAATTAATGAGGATGTGTAGAAGAAATATGAACATTATCTTATATCAGAGATGATGAAAAAAGTTTCAAGATTTGTTTTATCAATGGTTCAGAAATTTAACAGGAACCAAGAAATGCTTCTGCTTGCAGCTGAATTTATTCAGTGTTAAGAAGTGAGAAATTAGTATTTGGGTAGATTTTGTTCCTTACTGGACTTCCACCAGTTTAATTTGGATTACTGAAATCCAGTTAGTGGTTGTCAAATGGCAGATATTAATAACTACAAAGGAACTGCTCTGTGTAGTCCTGTCCTTAGCAGTACTTTTTTTGGAGAAGATTCTTTTGGAGGCACCAATTATGAATGTGATCAAGCCCATCTGCTGCCATGCAGGGCTAGGGCAGAGATAAAAGCAAGATTCACAATGGTTCAGAGAAGCAGTAGCAGCCTTCCCTTTGATAGTCCTCTGATAAGCCAAAAAACTAAACCCTAAGTGCTTTTCCTAAGAGCATTTGCGGGAAGTTGAATGCTTAAATCTTTTTATTGATAACCAAGGACTTTTTGCTTGTTCTGTTAGTATCAACCCTACTACTTTTCCCTTGGAGGAATAGTAAAAATTTCACTGTTGCAGTAAGTGAATCAAGCTAGAGCAAACATTGGCAGATTGGGAAATTTTCAGTTCAGCTTGAGTTCAACTAAATAAGAGAAAATACATAATTTAATATGATATTACAAAATCAAGACTTAGATACTTCATGTCAAAAGGCATGGCACTGAATATTTTTATTGTATTGTACATTTATATATTGTTCTATACAGACTAATAAAACAAGATACCATAACCACCCATTGCTCTTTCTTATTTACATTTCTGTACGCAATTTGGTATTAGAAATACAGTAGAATCATATTTAAGCAGAATAATAGTATTAAGTATTAAGATATAGCCTCTCCCCTATGTTATTTCCATCAGTCCCATGACACACTGAGTAAGAGTTCTAACTACTTCAAGTATAAATAGAATTAAAATGGCAATTTAAAAGAAAAGACAGTGACTCACAACCAATAAGAGAACATCATGATGGTGATTCAAACCAATGCCCAGGCTTGTCTGCCTCTTAACTCTTGGTAATTATTGACAGTGGGAATGGTTTATTTATTTATAAATGTTTTAAGTCTACCGAACATTTTTAAAAGAATTTGCTAAGAGTGCTGTAACTGACTCTAGCCTTGGCTTTAAGAAGAGCTGGTTCTACCTCCTTTTGATGCAATAATCCTTGTTGATTGGAGCCTCAGGACAAGCCTTACCTTTGCAGTGTCTGTGTAGCACATCTAATGCAGCAATGAGGAACTCGTGTGCATCTTGTTGCTCGTACCCTGCTAAATGCCGTGCGTGAGTCCATACCAGGTGCAATAACCTATATGGAATGTGAGGAGATCGGTGCCCAGAGTAAAACTGCTCAAAGCAAAGAGAAGGACATGACTGTTAACACCTTACACAGCCTCAGTGCATTTCACTATTAAAAAGTTAAATGAGAGCAATTATTCAACTCAATTTAAACCATTTAATTCTGTTGGCTTTAATAATAAAGGAGAGAGACAGCTTTTGTCACAGGCTACTGGAGAAGTGATCTTGGAACTGAGCAGCTCAGTTTTCTCCCCTGAAATTCCATCAGTTTGTGATGGATTAGCCTGAAAAATGTGGAGGTGCAGGGAGTGGGGTAGACAGACACAAACATCACTCACAATTTGCTTACTGATACCACTGGCTTTTATTAAAATAGCCTGGGGAGGAAAGAAAGGAAAAGAAATCCTGCATTTGAATAGGATCAGCAATTTCATTCACAAATTATGTGAATGAAATTCCCCGTCCCCATATCAGAACAAACACTGAAGATGAGAATATTACATGCTGACTGTCAGCCAACCCCTGACCCACGGCAACTCTGCATCCAAATGCTGTGCACACTCCAATTTTATAGAAAGATTTCCAAGCAGGGCAGCAACCTCATGCCAGTACTGGCCTTTCACTGCAAAAGGCTCTAAAAACAACTTTATGGAGCCAGCTGTTTGCAGAGCTGAAGGTCCCCATTCAGTCAGTGATGCCCAAAGCCAGCTGCCATCACTGCTCCAGCAGGGTGTCCCTGCCTGGGAATCTGGTCCTGGACCAGCTCCTGCATCTGCTCCTTCATCTGCTTCAGTCAAAATCTGATGAGCTGGCTCCAGAGTGACTAAAAGTGCCCCCAGTAATTTTGCCAGAAGCACATTAGAGAGTGCACAGATGAATTATTCAGGCAGCACAGCCTGATGTGAAACACTGCTGCTGGGGGATGACACAGCTGGGGAAGGAAATCAGCACAGGGCAGGAGGACACTGCCCACAAAAACTTTTTTTAATTAAAAACCAGCCAGGTCCCACTTGAAAAAACCCAAACAAACAAATAAACAAACAAAAAAAACTCCGAACAACCCACCCCAAAAAAACAGGCCAAAAAAGCACCCATGCTAAGGGTCTGTGTTTTCCTGGGTTGAGGTTCAGCCTTTCCTTTATCCCTGCACAGTGATGCCAGTTCCAAAAGCAAAGCAGGGATGCTTGGGTGTCCCTGCAGGAGTCAGAAAGGGCCCAGAAGAGTTTATTCACTTGAAAGAGTAACATTTTATTTTTAATAAGTGAACATTTTTAAGTCACTTTGCCTTCCTTCACCTTCAGCAAAGGTATTTGCCAGTAAATGCTGCCTGTAACACCACAATTATGTTTTCCCAAGATCCTATCAAACCCATGGCGGTTTCTTTTCAGTTGCTCTTCCCAAGCAGGAGACAGTAAATGGCAAATACACAGAACAAAAACAAGATTTAAACCCTTAGCAGTATATAATTCTCATCCTCATTGGAAAAGTAAGCTTCCTTCCCCAGCCCTGAGTTTCTCCCTGCTTGAGCTTGTCCAAGCACAAGCACTGTGCTACAAACCTGCTGAGAAAAACCACTGTATTTTAAGGTACAGGTGGGCAAAAGGCAGCACAATCTTCATCTAGTCCTCATATTGGTAGGGTTTTCTACATGATTTTAGTGTATTTCCTCCCACAGAAATATCTTCCTCACAAGCTCTGCTTTTCCCAAACAAGAAGCTACACCTCTGCAGCCAAACACCACAAAATGCTCCTATAAATACCAAGATCAATACTTAACTGTGATGCCAACAAGGATGACACCGAGGGACTGGAGCAGGAGTGTGGTAATTGAAATCTGCTGATGCAGCTGCTGTTCAACATAATTCAGGGAACTGCAGCAATAAAACTTCCCTGTTCTGTCATTCCTTACAATTAGTCCCAGAGCTCTCTGGTCATTTTAACCACCAGCACTCCATGTAATTACTCCACTGCAGACATGAGACCTGCCAGCAGATTTTACATTCTCTGCTGCCTCAGTAGGATGAGAAGGATCTGATGTGAAGCTTTATCAAATTATTAACTAATATCACACAAAAAACTAGAAACCTGCCCAGTAAGAATGTGGGGTGGGGGAAAAGCTTCACTGCTCGAATACATATTAAATAAAAAAACCCAATCTGAGCACATTCAATAACAATATTTTAACTGGAATGTATAAAACATCCATCCCATCTCTGTAATTTCCTTGCTGCTGGGAAGAGCAGCCTATCAGAGCTGTTCCAATCCACAAAAAGGAAAAGAGCCCATGTAAAGTCTTATTCCAACCTTTTCACTGAAGTGTGTAAATATAAACAATGATGTATTTGCAAGTCACCTTTAAAACACTTCAGTGGCACAACTGTTCCAAACATAATTGAAACTTTTTTTTTTTGGTTTAAATTTGTTTTCAATTCAGCAGTATCAGTTGTTTATATTGGAGAGAATTAGTTTGAGCAATTTCAAAGTGCTGGGTAATACACTGCTTAATTGCTGTTCCAGGAAAAAAAAAAAGGGAGGGGGGAGAAAGGAACAAACCAACCAGGATTCAAAGCCTCCATTCTTACACAGAGCCCAAGTAAATGTAATTTTGTTTTTACACTTAAAACACTTGCTGTTGCATTCTAAAAAGAATCTATGGGGGGTTTAGAAGACTATAGGCTTTGTAATTTGCATTATTGTTACCAAGAATATACAGACAATAGTGAGGTTTTAAAACAAAACAAGACCCCACTGCACATATCTGTACTTCTTCCTCCTCCTGCCAAAAACATGCACAGAAGTTTCTCAATTATGTGGATAAACAGATAAATTTGATTTATCCTGCATATGTATCCTCTAAACAGCCACTGAGCTTTGTAATTAAGAGTTTATAGGCAGAAATCCTGTACCAGGTTCAAGTCCAATTTGAGAAGTCAAAATCTCCTCTTAGAAATTGGTTCTCAGGCAAGACTCGAAGTTTTCTGACAATTTACAAGGGATGAAAGGAGTGGGCAACACATGGAACACATGCAAGAGAACACCTTCTGGAAGTGTCCCTCAGAATAATGGTTCAAATAGTCACAAAATCCATTTTGCTTGCTTGAACTCTGTATGTCCTCCACTCATTTCAGGGAAAAAGCTTTACTAAATCAGCACAAACTCTATTTTCCATGACAAAATGCAAGGCTTCTGTCTATGTAAAGAGCCTTAACTACATTGTTCCCCCCTCTTGTACCTTTGTTGTAACTTATTTTATACATAAATCACTTCAACAGTAGCATCTTCAGATATCAAAGCCACAAATCATCTTCTCCTTTTCCCTCTTGGTCCTCACTTCTCAACTCTTCCCGTGGTTGTGCTGTGCACTGTGATAGGCTCACCAGGATGAGGAATGATGGGAAAAAGGAAGGGTTTGTTCCTTCCATCTCTGAGTGGATGCACTGCTTTCTGCTCTGCTCCCAGGTATTCTTGCTATTCCAGTCACAGAGCACATGAGACACAGATCTTCTAAACCTACCTTCCTGAGTGGTCATTTGGGAAAGGATTTAGATAAACTTCAGGGTGTGGACCATCCTGAAGCTCATTTTCATTGCTGAAGCAAAACTACAACATAAACACCAGTAGGTAAAAAGGAGTGCACCAACCCTTTCAGCCAAAAGGCTCAATGAATGAACTCTGTGTTTTATCTTCCCTCTGTGCAGCTTCACCACTATCTGTTACTCCCAAATCCTTTTCATTCCTTTTCTTATGCAGTGTAATGTCATGATTCTATTGAGAAATAGGTTTCATGTAGCATAAATGAGAATGCTAATTGATGCAGTCAGATATTTTTAAAACAAACAGAGCTCAATTCTTGGCGTGTCTGCCAGAAAAGCTACCAGGAAAAAACCACCTCAGTCCTGAGAACCATCTGATAGTCATTCCTCACCATCAACCTACTTCAAGGTGGAAGAACTTTGTAGCTTCCTATTTATCACAGAGAAATCACTCAACCTATATAAGTACATGATCTTAAAAAAAGAAAAAAAGTGGGATGAGTAACTTCTGTTTAAGAGGCAAGAGAGCAAAACTCGTTCATTTATATATAGTAAGTTTTATTTAATGTTCAAAACAGTCTCTCTTTTTTCTCCTGGAGAGCTCCACTCAGGCATTCACCAGATCCCCTGGCATTCCATTTGCCTAAGATCACACCTTCAGAAAAGAAGGGTGGAGGGGAGATGAAATTAACCCTTGCCCTGACTGTTTGTCCCTGGGTAAGATGCTTTGGGATAACCACACCAGTTAATCCCGGTGGGAAAGCTGTGTAGAAACAAGACAGAACCTGAACCAAAGTTTCCCTGGTAATTCAATTACAAAGGAATTCTTAACCATAGCACTGAGATCTCCTGGTTTGTTCTCCTTCACTCGGACCTCAGCTCTGCAAAGGCAGCATCAGAACCTCCACTACAACCACTGCATGGAGCTGGGACATGAAACAATCAGTCTGCTCCAAAAAATGCAAGATTTTCATTTTAATTCTGAATGCAGAGCAATTAAAACTCACTGGGAACAGAACTGTACAACGGATGCTGACAGAGCCATAAGCACAACAAGCTTGTGAGTTAAAATATACCAAGTTGGTTACAGACCCAACAGCTTTGCTTAGGAAGATTAAGCTCCAGTTTTACTTCAAGGAGGTTGAGTCACTTTCTGTGTCCTCCCACAGCACATGGCTGCAGTATTTAATGTGAAATAAGGACAGAGACTATTGCTGTCTGCACAGTCTGGTGTCACAGATATGGCTGTTCCCTCATCCATACACCCTCGTGTTGCAGAACATTTAATTAATAGAACTAATGCAAGTGTAGGCATGAATTCTGATTTGAAAATGAAGGCTGAGCTTCCCAAAGTTGTGTGAAATTAAACTTGATTACAATTGAAACTAACACAAATGCTGTATTTAAGCCCTATTTTGGATAACAGCCTGTTCTTTGTTCCATGTTCATAGTGGAGCAAAAGGCACCCTGAGCCAACAACAGGACTCCACATAAAAAATGGAAACAAAAATCATTACCTAGAGAGCCTTGATCTTTCCTGCAGCCTCTCAACCTCTAATGTAACACTCATTTCCCCTTTCCTAAGGGATTTTTTAAAAAACGCATGTGTAAATAGAGTGTGGTGATGTTCATCAGCATGAGACTTTATATCACTATTTGATGAAAGTATATCAAGAATATAATGGTTCCTTATTTTTAAATAACCAAATAGGTCTCTGTATGAACAGTGTACAGAAACTGGTATTTCTATACCATGACTGATTTTTTTATCTAGGCATTGTGGTATTTCCCCACTTAACTGCACATCTGGTTTTAATAATCTTACAGCTGCTACCTATTGGTTTGCCTGCCTTTTGTTTTTACCTCCTTTCCTGACAGACTTGGGAACAACTGAAAAATAGAACAAAAAAAGAGAAATGTAACATATACCTAATGATTGATAAGCAGCATGAATTGCTGCAAATCCTCCAGAGTCTTGAGTATGAGCAGAAAACAACTTTGTACTGGAACGACTAAGGGGGCTTTACCTTCTTCTATATATGTTTAATTCACCTGCAGTGACCAAAAAGAATCATCTCTGGCAAAAAAGGCACAGAAGTAAAATCAAATTGAAAATCACAAGATAAAGGTAAAGCTATTTTAGGTTGGTCCCTGTCAGAACAAACTCCCATGACAGCACATCCACAGAAAACCTGCTCTGTGTACAGACATCTCCAGCAATTTTAAATGCTCCATGACAGCATGTACTACAGCTCTTTTTGCTCTTTGGTTGGTTTTATTTTACCTACTAAGAAAGCAGATCTACCACTGAGGGAAAGGCACAGAACTGGTTTGTTTTTAAAGACATCTTAAAACTAGGAGCCCATGTCCACCCACAGTCCTTACTTTACTGATGTGCAATTAAGAGACTTAACAAAGCTCTGTGACTATTTATTAAGGAAAAGGCTGTGCCTGTCACACACAGCATGGACCAGACCTACTGAAAAAGACAGTGCAAAGCCAGTTTCCTGAGTGAGAAAGGGAAAGAAATGCAGCTTGTACAGGGAGACACAAACTGTAGCAACACATTCACTTCTCTTTATCCTCCTTCTTGGGCCTGTCTGGGTTTGCACATAAGAGATGATAGAAAAGATGTTTCTGCTGGTGAACAAGCACTGAATTGAGATCTTTAAAATATTCATACAGACCTACATAATCCAGTACCTTAAACCACAAGGCTGTATACTACTGCTTTATTCTCACTCCCATTATCACCCAAAGAGCCTGTGACATATTTTCCAGTTACAACTTGCACCTTTAATTAAAGCACACATTCAGCTTTAAGACTAAGGACTCCCAGATCAGTCTCAGAAGAACAGTCAGCACTGTAATTATTTCCAATACCAGCTTTGCTCAAACAAGGGTGACTTCAGAATAGGACTTAAAAGGCCATTAGGTCCCTTTTCAGCAGTTGGGGAGTTTTGACAGTGAGGTCTCAATCTTTACTGCTCTGTTTTACTACATTTTGAGGGGAAACATGACTTGCATTCCCTTTATATTTGCAAATAGAACACAATTCCTTTCGGGGTAAGAAACAGCATCTGTAGCAAGGTGATGCTTTGTGGCAAACAGCACTCACCTCCTGAAAGAGCGTAGACATTTCACAGACCAGACATGAGCTGGGGCTTTGCATTTCACATTTGTGCCTGTCGGAGAGGAAGAAATCTCGCAGCAGTGGAGTGTGGGTAAGTGCCTGGACAATACAGTTCATAAAACATGTGTTCCCAAGATTGATTAGCCCTCGTAGACCTATAAAGACAGAAAAGGGGAGGGGATGCATAAGCATTATCAAGTTAAAAAATGGGTAGATTTGCATTTTTATATAGTTTTCACAATATTGTCATGGATTTACTGTATTACATGCACAGCTCCAAGTACAGTTTTATATTGGTCTAGGGAGGCTATTGGTATTTTTGTAATCAAGCCACAAGAAGCTGCAGAAGCTTTCTGAACTACACTAGGATTTCTTAAATTCTAAGAAATATGGAAACCTACAAGTTCAGTAATACCAATACCATTATTTTGCAATGGCTGTTGTGCCACATGTCACCAAAACATTGTCCCTCCCCAAGCTTGATATCAAAGTGCAACAACTGGTGAGTCAGGACAGTAAGAAACCAATACATTTAAATAAATCAGTGAGCAAGTTTTCAGAGTGTTTAAAAAGCTTTCCCCCATGCAGGTCACAAAGCCAGAATAAGGACTGTTATCATTATTCTAAGACAGGCAGCAAAGGAAGCAGCCCTGACAAACCAAGTCAGGCTGTGACATCCAGTGCTGACTTCAGAGATTTTGTATAAAACCCAAGATCTGAACAGAACAACCTTAAAAAATAAACTCTGAACAACACTAATTCCACACTTGTTTTAGGTGAATGAAACATTAATCTACAGCATACATCAAAATATTCAACTTGGCATAAGAGGATTCATCACACCTTAAGTCAAACGTTCAGTAATGCCCAGAGACGATTCCTTGTGCTTGGAAACCAAGATGCTTAAAGGAAAGCTCTTTTGTTGCACAACAGAAGAGAGGTTAGGAGTGGGGAAAGCTTGTCAGTCATTTGCAAAGTCTAAGTGAGAAGAAAAACATGCTCAAATCCTTGAGTATTCTTCCAAAATGTTAACATAATACCACCATACAGGAGCACTAAATGAGAAGAGCATCAGGTGGCCAAGAATACTTATTTTTAATCAACAACTTACTTTGAAACAAGATAAAATGCACCAATAGATACAATTCTGGTATTTATTCAAAATTAACATAGTCCTCTTCTGCAATAAAAATAGGATTACTACGGAAACATTGAAAGAAAACACAACAGGATTACTAGACAGAGAATGAAGAATTTCCTTGTCATTCCATGGGATGAAAAAACCCCCTCAGCTGGCAGTGCTGTGGTAATTAGAAGTGGTGCAGTTCCCGTGCAGTACAGTAGATAGTGCTCCAAGGGCTCTTTAGCACCCTGCAGCAGGAGGGGGTGTGGTCCAGTTGCTACATTACCGAGGAGAACGGGCACCACACCGGCCTGAACTGCACCCAGAGCTCAGGACATGGACACAGAGCACTCCTCAATTTTTTTTTCTGTATCTAAAGCAACATTGACCTGCTTCCAACAGATTCCTGTTCCTTCTGTTTACACACAGGACACAGTTTCTCATTATATTACAGTGACTTCTACTGGGCAGAAGCTTGTTGCAATTATTTGCTTGATTTTCATGCTGGGAGGCAATAAGTATGTGCACAACATTAGCAGAGTGTTAAATAGTTAATTTGTTGGAGCAGCTTGAAATACTGTGTGATGCTTCAGCTTGGTCCAGAATCCTATTTCAATTCCCAGTCTGTGTCTCTGCAAACAATGTCACAACAGGAGGGGGTTTGTGCTGTGCAAGTGGAGAAACGTTTTTGTACCTCTTGCCTACCTCTCCCCTCGTTTTTTGCCATTTAAAATTGACTGGGTTTATTTAAATCACAGGCTGTGCTCACAGGAGGCTGGAAGGCTCCCTTGACATGTAGGGTATTTTGAGAAGCAGAAGAGTCTCTCCCTATTTCTCCCTCTGGTTAGCACCAGATTTCAAAGCCAGCCTGTTCAGCACAGAAAACTAGAGGAAAACCAGTAGTAAATCTAGAGATTCCCCCTAACACGTTTTGGTGTCTAATAGAGCAGTCACAAAAGCAAACACATAAAGGCAGCTTTTTGGAATCATTTATTAAGCATCATTTGTTACATGCCTGTGGCTGGATTGTCTTTCCCTGTGACCACAAGAGTCAAATCTTCAAAGTTGCCACCAGAAGACAGTTACAGGCACCAAACTCAGAAGGCTCTTGGTTTACTCTGCTTGCTTGGTCTTTGGTGTCAGTTTTTCATGGATCTAAACGGGAGTGATTCATGTGCTGGGACTTCACTTGAATGAACCATGACCAAGCAACCTGCAAAACAGACAAGGCTGAACTGTGAATACTCCAAACCCCAATAAAAATCAAAAAATGGGGATTTGTAGCAAAACATGAGAACTTACTTGGTTGAAAAGGGAAAAAGGAAAGGAGCACATATCAATCTTACCCTTGTGGGAGCAATGACTGCAGCTGCTGTACAGTCTCTTAAATTGGTGTTTGAAATGAAACAGGTATAAGGAACTACAGCTCAGGTACTGTGTAAGTAATTGCAGCACACTGAAAACATCAGAATCTGATGTAGGTAAACTAAAGAGCTGACAGAACTCAGAAAAACACATCCTCTTGTTCTTAACTTTTATGGGGAATAATGAGTTTTGTTGGAAAGAAAAACAGATAAAAATTAAAGCCTGTACAGCACTCTGGTCAATAACACATTCAGAATGTAAAAGCTTTGTGCCTGCCACACCTTTTCCCTCCCCTTTAATAAAGCCTGGCAAGGTTTTGCTGGAACAGTCAAGCACTGCAACATGTGGGTCATAAATTAACAGAAAAATAATGTGCCAAAACCTCACATGCAGGAGTCCATTTGTGCTAGAGCACCAACAGTGGTCTCCACCAGACTGTAATCAGAGCACAGTGTCAGAGTCTAAGGACTGCCAACAGGCTCCAACCTCTACTAATAATAAAACTCTGGTACTTTGCAAACTTCTGCTGTGCTTCACAGCATTGTCTTTATTTCTGTTTTTTATGAAATGTGTCTGAAACAAGCAAGGGCAACCTGTGAGATACTTAATATATTCTACACATGGATGTGTGCTCTTGTGGTAAATGTACTTCACAGGAAAGCATTTTCATTTCTGAACCTTGCTGATACAATTGTAAATATTGAAATAAATTAATGTTGCTGTCAAGACAAAATTATTATGCATGGTGCAATTATAAAAAAAAAGGAATATCCTTTAATCATCATGAATACAAACACTACTCTTGTTCTGCCAAAAGCCAGGCAGGCAGGGCATAAGCAAAAGCAAGAAATCTACTTTTGCAATGCCTTGAGCACAGGGAAACCCATCTGGGAAATTCTTTGTACATTTGGTCTCAAGACTGGATTCTGGCTGGCTTACCTTTGTCAGCTTCAGTTCTTCCATGTTCTTCCAGGAATGGGTTCTGTTTATCCAATGCTCAAAGCAATAGATCTGCAGCACTGGGCACCAACATTTGTTGGGATGCAGGGAGATCCAAAACACGGGTTCTGCCAGTCCACCCACACAGGGGAGATGAAAAATCCAAGACAAGATAAGGAAATTCCACTTCTCCATGAAACGCAACTCTACAGATAGTAGAGGTGGGGAAGCAGGGAAATGGGAGGACCACACATGAACAGAAAATACAGAAAACCCAATTTGCTCTCATGGAGGAGGTTCTGCTTGCCTCTAAACCCAGGCTTTGGGCTGGGACTGGAAAGATACCAAACAAACCAGTCTGAACAAATGTTCCCATGCAGAAACCTGAGATTTAGTGGAATAAAGGTTCTGGAAGGAAGAGCAGCAGTCACTGGACAATGCACCTTGGTGAGACAACCAGGAGATCATTCAGATGCACCAAAGCACAACCAGCCTGAGATCCTTTCTACATGAAGCACAAGTTGGCAACACCTTAGAGCAATCTTTGTCCCCCTACCCCCAGTCCCCCATCTGGTGTTGGTGCTTCCCTGCAGCTCCATCAGACAGGGTCAAAAGTCAGTACAAGCTGAGGAAGAGCTCACTGAAATATTTAAAGACAGTTCAACATCACCCTTGGAAACAAACAGTGTGGCACAGCAGTGAAGATTTCTAGAATAATTTTGGGTCTTCATCCTATGTTCATCCAACAGGAACTGGTAATAACATTTAGGAGCATCTTTCTGAAAGTATTTCAAGAGAGGACTGCCTGACTTCCCAGCACCTAAAACTACTCCCAAATTCTCTCTCAGCTCTCAAGTTTCAGGTGCAGAACATACCACACATGACCTGAATGGAGCTGCCATAAACACTGCCCTAGTCAGACCCAGAGCTGCTGTTCCATCTGTGTGCCAAGAGCAGCAGTTTTGCTAATGGGGTTAGTGACAGCAATTATTCTCCAAAGCTAATCCCTTTTGAAATGTTAATACAAAAATACTCATTTCAGAAAGCAGCAGTATACAGGTATGTGAAATTACAAGTCTACACAGGAAAACACATCACATTCTGTGACACCAGTGATCACGTGAGTGACCAGAAAAACCCCAACCATGCAGTTTTGGTGAATTTATTCCCCAACACTTCATCTAAGCATCCTTTCTCAGTAACTACAGAAGCAGGAACACTGAGTCAAATTAATCAGAACTTTTTCATCAGAGATTTTTACAGGGCATTTTTTACAAACTTACCAATAACACATTCAGGTATATTTTTTGACAACTGTTTAAGAAAAAGCTACAGAAACTTTCACCACAGCCAAACTAAATGAAGAAACTTCAACCATGTGATTTTAAAAACTAACTGAACGATTCAACTACCTCCAGCAAACACAGAACATGCAATCTACCCTGAAAAAACAAATCATCATGGGGAGGAAAAAGGAAGAAGAAAAGATGTGATTCATTGATTCATATAGGTTCATCAGTAGATCTTTTTTTCAATAGACTAGTTTTGACAGCAACACCAAGCAAGGGATTACATGACAGATCAGAGAAGTGAAGATGAACACTCAGGGCAATAATCTTCTCTTGTTGGGTTACTGCTGAACCAGGTGAAAATATGTTCATGGCTCTCTCTTTTTCATTTTTCTGACTTCACTCCTCTTCTCCAGCTATTCAGGACTGTCAGGTCAGTTACTGCTCAGTTTGAATCACTGTAAATCCCTTTGGAAACAAACCACCTTCCCTGAGCTGCATCACCAGCACCACCCACCCACCTCCCACCCCCTGAGCTATTCCATCACCAACAGGCACAACCTGGAGAGCTTCACTCACTCTGCTGTTCTATCCAACTTTTAAGCTAAGCCTTTTAAATCACAAGTCAGAAGGGAGTTCTAGAGCAATACATCTTCATTTAGAGGAAGAGATCTATGACATATTTTTTCAATTTTTCTATATATGTTATATTCTATACATTAATATTTCATTATATCACTCCATTATCTAAAAATACCTATTGAATATGATATATATGTGTGTGCACATCAAGATTCATAGGCCATGTTGTATCCTGCAGCTTTGGGAGGCTGAGAGGACAACAGAGGACATTGTATTTAGACAATATCGTTATACAAATTTGCATTTCTTTTTCCTGTTTTAACTATAAGTAAGTATTTTCATTTGTCACTGACAGGAATCAAATAAAAAACAGCCCCTTCATCCAAAAGCCCTGACAATACAGAATACACTGAGTACAGAACCAGCCAGCATAAGACTATGAAGAATAACTCCTGTAAACAGAGGGAAAATAAATTACAGGACTATTTTAGATACACTGCATTGTGCACTGCACCAAAAGCTACGAGTTTAGCCACCCCTCCATAGCAGAAAGGCAAATAAATCAGAAAAGGCCTTCTGGGAAGAAAAAAAAAAAAGTCATCATAGGAAAAAGAAATATTTAAATTTTAAATGAAACCCCATATTTAACTTTCCCATTTCCAGCAAAAGGATTCTGGATCACTGCATTTTTTCCATTGCTACTGAAGTAACAGATTGCTCAATAGCAAAAAATTTGCTTATGTGTACAAAAGGAAACTGTCCATGAGTTTGTTTCCATTTGAGAACCCTGGAGTCCAACTACAGGAGCTGCTACACTGGAGGGAAGAAGAATATGCCGTAAGTGGCCCATGTACTGCAAAATCATTAACTGTACACAGAAACAATATAGACATTATTCCTCCCTGAATGTATCAGCAGCACCAGGAGACAAGGACTATTTATAAGGCTGAATCATGAAACCTCACAGTTCTCAGTCTTGGTGTGTCACTACTGTTCAGAGCTGGTGGAATTCATCCTCATTACTGACCTGTTTCACTGTTAACACAGCTCTACCCCGAGGCAAAACCGCCTTAGTCAGTCCCCTTAAAGAGTGATCCAGACACAATTCACTCCCTACCTGAGCAACTGGCAACCCAAGCCCAAAAAGGGGATGTGTCCCATGCACTGAATGCAGGCTGGCAGCCCAACAAGGTGCTCTGGCATGTACTTACTTTGCTAAGGTACTCACTCCTGACCAAGGGTCGTTTTGCTTTTCTAAAAGAGAGTTAATTTTCCACCTTCCAGATTCTAGGTGGTTCAAAATAAACAAAACAACACAGCAGTTCATATTTCCCAGTTTAGCTGTCTGTAAGAAAAATCTCACCTTACATATTTTGACTTAAATCCCACTCTTAAAAGCATGTTCAGCTACTTTATTCAGGCTCACAGGGCAACTTCAAGTCTTTTTTTGGGTAATTTCTGGTATATTTGTGTGCAACTGGGCAGTTCTGGAGTGATCTCAGCATTCCTAGGAGACTTTCCAGGCTTATTCTTTATGTCACGTTAGAATTGCCATTCATAAGCCAATGTTTTTATTCTTTTTCTCCATGAAAATATCCACAAACCTCCATAAACCCATGAAAAGTTACCAAATGGCAACAACTCACCTACATTACATTGCCAGGATAGATGCACAGTGATATCTGCAGCAGTTCAGCAGCAGAGATTAACATATTTTCTAGCACATCTATGAAGAGGATCTAGTTCATCCATACCACACCAAAACCCCAGCACTTACTGAGACACCAATAATGTTTTCCCAGCATTTAGTAAGCCCAAAGTCCTCTTAGTTAACAGGGAATTGATTGCATTCACTACTTTTATTCAACAGTTTCAGTGACATCACATAACACACTTAAGAGAGGGGACAAAACCACATCAGGATAGTGCAAATGTAATTGGAAGATAAAACAATAACTCAAGAGCAACTTGTTAAAAGGGAGAAACTATCTGAAATCAATTAAATTCAATAAAAACAATTGTGAAGTAGGAAATAAGGAAAAATTAAGTGGACAAACACAAAATAAGGAACAATGGCTACAGTAACTCAGCCTCAACAACTTAATCTTGAGCTGTAGTTCTTCTACAAACACCATTTTGAAACTTAACAGGAATATGAGAAGGCCTGGAGGTCATTCTGCTCTGGTGACAGGTAAACCTCAGCTGGATGATGTCTGGAATTGAGCATCCATTTTAAAAAGAAATTATGCAAAGTCAAGAACATGGGTAAAAATTTGTATGGAATTAATATTTGGAACTGCAGAAACAACTGAAGAATCACTGGTTGAGTTAATTAATTAAAACCAGACAGTGCTGGTGAAGGAACAGCCAGGCTGACAATTTTCAAGTATGTTACAGGCCACTACAATGAGGACTGTAATTAACTCTTGTGACCTACCAAAGCTACAATAAAAAAAGACTGAGCTCACAAGAAATAAAATTTAATTAGATATTAAAAAAATAATTGTCTCAGTTAGAAAACATTGCAAAGAGGGAGTCTGGGGCTCGGAGTTGTTGGAGTGGTCCCAAAGGCAGCTCTGTCAGCCCAGTGCACCTGACTCAGGAGAGGTTTTTGATGCCCTTTCCTATTTCTCATTCTGAAACTGCTCAGCCATTCAGACTGATATTACAGCCTGGTACCAACCACACAGACCAGCTCTGGCATGAGAGGGAAGGTCAGGGCATTTCCACACAACAGCTCAACCCACCTGGTGCCAACTGCAAAAGTGGTGTCCCAGGAGGGATGAACTCACCCCCTGCACACAGCAATGAGTCTCTGACCCTCTGAGCAGCTTCACCCAGCTCACAGCAGGCCACGATACACAGACAGTGCCAGAACAAGAGAGGGGACGCAGGAACACTCAGTGCCTCCCAAAACCAGCACCCCCTTCACCTCCTGTAAGAAACTCCCAGTGCAGGCAAGTGTCTGAAAACCACAGGCTGGGCAGTGAACAGCCCTCATTCCTGGATCCCTGTTCGACCTCAGGGCTCTGGAAACCAAAATTACCTGCCCTGCTGCCACTCAGGGAAGGATGGAGAACAGGTAACAGCTGCTGCTGGAATGAGGGCTGCTAAGTCTCCTCAATGTTATTTTTAGACTACATAGGTATTCTGTGCATGGGCTTTTGCATTTGTGGCTCAGTGCATCATTCTCTCCATTTAGTAATGCAAAAAAAGAGTCACAGGATAATACAAAGAGATCGCCGGGCTCTGGTATTTTGGTTTGTTACCTTTGTGTCACACATGCTACTGTGTGTCAAGGAAAATTTAAGTTTGCAGCTATCAAGAAGGTTTTAAATCAATTCTGGAGGAGCTCAACGGAGTCCCTGTATTGTGCTGCACCTTCAAGCAAAATCAACTGCAAAACACTGACACAACACTGGACCCAGGGTACAGCATAGGAGATAAGTATTTGTGGCTTATTTAAACAAAGAATTTCTAGCAATGCCATAGAAATAACCAGCAACAAATGGAGATGAAATTCAAGAGAGGTTGCCCTTTGCCAGATTTAGGAGGAAAATGACATCTCTGAGCAATGACTACCAAAGATGGCTTTACTACAGATTCTTCCCCAGAGCAACAGCTTGGCCTTTCCACACATTCTACTTGGACACATATTGTTGGAAGAACCTAAAGGCAAGTGACATCCTTGCAGCAAGCACATCAAACAAGTTACCAAGAGTATGATCCAACACAGAAAGTGTATCATTTTATATTATTATTGCACAGATGAAACCTCTGAGCCAGAAATGACTCCTGAGTGTGCACAGTGTGCCAGACACACAAAGTACTCTCTATACTTTACTTCCAACGTGTACATCTTTGAGCCAATTCCCAAACTGACGATGCCAAAACAGGAGCATTTCCACTGCCCAGAGGAGTTCCCATTCCCTGCCTTAGGGCACATTCCCTGTGATTTCATTCCCCTGTGGATGCTGTGTGTGTTCAGCAGTGTGCAAGCACCATGTTCCTGGTTCTCTGCAGGGGTAGTGATCAGTTAGGATTATTTTTATTCCTGTTTCTCCAGGCTTAGAGCACTTCACACAAGGCAAGTGATCCTGGACGTTGTGGGCTGTGAGGTTACAGCCTGTCACTACTTTGCAGTGGCTGCACGCCCAGATTAAGACCAAGCACAAAGACAGGGCAGGAGCACTTGATGTCCTTTAAGTTCTTCTCCTTCTGATTTGGTGGCAATTGGCTCCTGTGTGCACATCCTCAGCCTGGTAAAATGAGTCAGCATTCCTAAAATATCTGGCAATACAAACAAACAAACCCTTTAAGGTTAATTTTTCATATGGCCTGTGTAAATAGAGAAGCTGTTTCAAGCAAGACAAGGGACTGCAAGTAGCTCTTCCCTCTGAATTTAAATTAATAAATGTGTTTCCAAAACGAAGTGAGGAGTTTTGACCAAGCCACTGTAAAGTGCATTGAATCTTCCACTAAAATTACAGGAAACAGCTGTAGAGGATCTTGAGATGTCATCTGATCTATCCCTATACCTCAATGCAGGATTAACAGTACCTGTATTACTCCTGACAACTGTTTCTCTGAATTGTTCTTAAATCTCTTCAATGATGAGATTCTGCAATATTCCCTGATGCTCTTGCATTCTGAAGTGTTCCAGTCTCATCTTTGTAAACAAAGTAAGTCAGAGTTTAAGAACTGCAACAATACTAATATGGAAGGTACACATACAATAAAACCTACAGATAAGCTCCCCTAGAGCCAGAGCTTCTGAATTAGAATAAATATAATGCTGCAAACAGCATTAGCTTTACAAAAGCTCCTAAAATGAGGGAGGAGACAACTTGTCCAAGATACTGGGTTATCACTGGTTTTCTCTATCTATATGAATTTACTGTCTCCCACAGCAAGCTTAAGTTTAAAATAAATGCGGGGGAGAGGAAAAGGGGAGTTAAAGTACAGAATTTCTGCATTGTGCAAGAATAGTTTGGAACTTCTTGCTAAAGTCATCCCACAGGATGAGGACCCATGAGCACCCTGCAAATAAAGGCCTTTGTTTTTCCTTCAAGATCATGGAAAATGTCAGGTTTTATGTCTGTAATTTTGTATTTCAGCCTTTTTATTGACCATCTGCATCACAAAATTGTATTTCTCTCTCAGGTGTCAGGAAGAAACCAATGCAGCATGTTCTCAAACCCAGAAACCTACACAGCATGTAATCATCCACAATTTCTGTTTGATTCTCTCAGCTGAAATGCGGAAGGCTGAAAAATACATTAAGTTCTGCAGCAGAACTTGTACCAAACTTCTCTGAATTTCTGTCCTGGCACATCAAGACTCACTGAGCAAATTTTGCCTGTTGTGCTTCAACATGATCCAACCTCTGTCAGGATCTCTGAGCATTGAGAGTACATTGGGGAACATACTGGAGCATGCAAGAGAAGAAAACACCTTTCATATACGTCACTGGAAACAATCACAAAATCAAACCTATTACTAAATATCAAAGCATTATCTGATCCCTGTTACATATGAAGATCAATTGGCTGGAGGAGAAAACCAGAATCACAGAATCCTGGAATGGTTTGGGTTGGAATAGAACTTAAAGATCTCTTAATTCCAACCCCCTGCCATGGGCATCTCCACTGGAGATGTGGAAGCATGTCAGAACAAGAGCTTCAGAAATGGAAAGGCACCTATTCCTGAAAAGCAGAAAAAAACCCCATGAAATGTCACATTTAAGTATATGCACTGCACAAAATGCCTTAGTTTACTACTGAAGCCAGAGGCCTCTCAACTGTGGTGCTCATTGTACACTCAGATATACAGAGCTGGACAAATTTAAAGAAGCTGAATAAAGCTATGGAGAAGCTCTCAAAGCAACCAGGAGCTGCCCTGTCTCACAGACCTTATAAAGTAAAGTTCAAAACATTGAAGTCCTAAGAACCAGAGCATGAAAATAATGATTATTCTCATAATTGCTGGAAGGTCATGGCAAACAGACAGAAGACAACATCAAAAACTTAACAGTAGCAGGCAAAGAACAGGAATTATGTTTGTGAAAACGCCTGAATGATCGATGCAGAGCTTTATGACACTGGCCTTTAACACCCACTTAAGCTGTAGACCCTTCAAGGTGTTTTCCTCCGGTAAAAGAAAGCCTTTAGACAAAACAAAACACTTCAAAAGGTGGCACAGAATAAAATATTCTCTTTGCCCTCCCCCGAAGCAGCCAAAGTTAAAAGCTCAGTGAGCTCTTGCGTGCTCTGCACAGAGCACAAGCCTTGCAGTGAGAGCCCTGTGCAGATGGCACCCGTAAAGAACAAGAGGTACTCCCACCAAACTGACAAAATAGAATTCACACCCGCAGCCGTCCTTTCCCCCCAATATCACACCATATGCTGCCTACAAGTTTTTACCCTTCCTCCAAACAGATTTCACAAATTAATAACTTAAGGAGCAGGCTAAGCGCCAATGAAATTAAATGCATCCAAATATATTAATATGCACAAATTATTGTTGATGAACTGGCACAGAGCTCGTCCAACAATCCACAACACACAAACCATGCCACATGCTGTTTATGCATATTCCTGCTTTCAGTATATACTGTATTTACCTTCTGGCCACACAAAGCCAACTCTGGAAGCAGATAGGAAAGAGCAGAATGGAAGGTCAGAGTAAATATAATCCAAAAGCAATCCACAAAAGAACAAAACTGAGATGGGGATGATTTGCCTTGTTGAAAACACCATGCTTGCTGTGGTGACACCCAGTTAATCAGGTCAAAATACAGTCCTAAATCAAGGTTTGTTTCAGATTGTTGGCCAGAGAGATCTATGGATGTCCCATCCCTGGAATGTCCAAGGCCAGGCTGGACAGGGCTTGGCACAAACTGGTCTAGTAGAAGGTGTCCCTGCCCATGGCAGGGAGTGGAATTGGATGAGCTTTAAGGTTCCTTTCAAACCAAACTATTCAGTGATTTTATGATTTATTAAAGATAAGGAAATGAACCTTCTCATGCTAAAGATACATCCCTGCCCATGACAAGGCAAGAGGCACCTGTCTATAACCACTGCAGCTCCATGGGCCGACTCTCAACTTCCTTATCTGGCTCTGATTTAGAGCTTATGAAGGAATTCTGCATTGGCTGCACTGCTGTACAATGAAAACACACCCTCAGTTAGAGAAGGGCTTTGGGTTTTGGAGGATCACTGACAAAAAGAGCACAGCTTGGCATGGTGTGGTCAGGAAAACAGGTGACAGATGTGCCAACCTCAGGTTTGCTGCTGAAGGAGGGCAAGGGCTGCAGTTTGTTGTGACAGGTGCAGGAACTGAGCACTTTTAGCACATCTGCTTTCCTGGAAGCACCCACGGCTGTGATTGTTTTTTCTAAGTCAGTTAAACACCATTTACATACAACAACTTTAAAAAATTGCCCTGATATATTTTCTTTAGTTTGAAACAATGAAACAAAAAATACCTCATCTATATAAGGTATCTTGTTCAGACGGCCAGAATCAGATTCTGGCTAAGTATTGTTGGGTTTTCCTTGATAAGAAAATTCAGATTCCCATAATAACCCATTCAAACACAAGACAAAGTCACTGACACTGACTGTATTTTTCATTGAAAGGCTGCTTTTTGACTGCATACTGAAGTTATATAATTACTTAGTGAAGAAAATATAATACAGGAAAAAAATTAACTACCATTAGATAAATAGGTATGACAAATAATTGAGTCAGCAAACATTTTACACTTGACATCAGCATCCATGAGGGAGGGAAAAAAAAAAGCTTTTTTTGGTGCTTTTATCCAACTGGATTTAAGTGATGAAGTTTCACCTGAAGAAGTGCAGAGCACAGTTCAGGAAAATCAAATTGAAACACTGTCTGTAAACTAAAAATAATGTGTCTGGATCAGTAACAACCATGGATCTACTTCTAAAAAGTCCAGAGCAGGAAAATCAGGTTTGAGTTACAAGTTTGGAACATGATCCAAGCCCTGGATCAAGAACCTTGTCTTCTAAGGAATTTCCCATTGTGCAAACACACACAGGATATCTTCCTTTGCCTCCAATCCCCAAGAGCCACCTAGAGTTACAAAATTAAAATATTTTCTATGCAAGTAATAGGAATGGCAATTTTCCAAGATAGGATAAGAGAAAAATTCAACCCCAACTGCAATCTGCTGATTTCACATATAAGTAGTTTTAACTTTGTACAGTCTGCAGGGGTTTTAGCTGACATGGAATGAAAACAATCAACAGGACAGCTCATACACTGAGTGACAACAGCTCCTGTTCTTCCTGGAAGAGGGTCTAAAATTTAAACAAATATTGAGGTAACAAGATTAGAACCCCCCTCATTCTTCATTGGAGCTGGCCTGGGGTCAAACACGAATTCTGAGGCAGTGCTGTTCATCAGCCAACTCTTCAGATGCTTACTGATTTCTGTCTAACAAAAGTTTCTACAACAAAAGTTTGCTCACCCTAAGCAGGAAAATGCTGCAGGGACTTCACTGATAACTCAGATGTTCCTTATCTTACCCAGGAACAATTAAATCACAGATAACTCAATCTACTGCTGTGCAGATAAACCACACACAGTGACATTGCTGCAGTGATGCAAATTGCATCCTGGGACCAGCTTTGGAAAACCAGGTGACAAATTCCCAGATAGTCAATACACAAAAATGCAACTGAAGTATCCAATCTGGAATTTCTCCTCACGAAGCCTTTCGCAGGGAAAAGCTTTTATTTTATACTGATAAAGAGCTAAGTTAAGGAAGTCTAACAAGACTTTCTGAAAGTACAGCTCTACAAACCTCAGAGAGTAAATAGCTACTTGTATTTTAGAATTCTTAAAATATTCAGACCCCTCTAATTTTTCTTAGAATTCCCTGGGAACTTTGAGAGGAAAGGGCTTTTAAAATTTATTTTTAGGATCAGCTTTATCAATTTCAGACCTAAGAAATGTATTACACAATTGGGTCCAATGGTCAGACATGCTAAGCTCATGACAAAGTAGAACAGGAACAGAAGGCTCTCCCTATTGATATGAAGGTATCATTTTTTGATTTTACCAATCCAACCTCTTAAGAAACAATTTTTCATCAAGTTAACTATTTTAATAACAAAGTTAGATACAAAAGGAGTCAAAGAGGAAACATTAACCTGAGTAGTCTTAAAGGTGGTTTTCCTTTCCTTCATCACACAGCAATCTAAAAGAATTTAAGAATCAGAGATTTCTACTCAGGATGCACTTTGCGCAGTCATTACTTCAAATATCAAAGTATTACTGCTTACAGATCAGTAATTTAAATTTAAAGGCACAGCTAAAAATGTGGTGCTGTAACAAACCATTTTTTCATTCCACTTTTCCACTCAAGCTATCTTAAGTACCATCCAATGAGAAAAAGTGCACCTGAATGCTGGTACGTTCACGAAAAGCATCCAAGTACTAATGCAGCCTTCAACACTTCCAAGTTAGAGAGGCAAAAATGCTTCTGGTAGCTTGTCTAGAGAACCAGAAATATTTTCCAGGTCACTGTTCCTCTTCCCTGGCCACCTTCACATGGGAGTTCTGCTGCAGTATTTATTCCACTGATGCTGCTCTTTGGCCCACCAGGCTGCTCAGCACTGCAGCTGCAAAACCCCCCTGCTCCTCCCAGGCAGTTTTGGTTTTGCTTCCTCTCCACCCCACCACTCCTGGTGAAGAGGATTTGCTCAGTCTCCTGGAAAGGTTTGTCTCCCCTCTGCCTTTTTGCAACACTGCAAATGGGAATCCCAGGTGGCTCCTGCTAATTACCCATGTGCATTGGGAGTCTAATTCTTCCTATTGTTAATACATCCATCTTTAGCCACAAAGTCACTTCATATGCTAATCAGAGAGCAGCTGATCCCAAGCTAATATTTCATATACTCAGGAGAATGGATCTGCTGGGGGTATTAATGACAGCAAAGCAAGATGAGCTTAGAAAATAGTTCCCAAAAGATACTGTATCACTTCTAGTTCAACCCTCTAACAAATAATTTGCTTGTGAATGTGGAGCTTTGTCCCTTCCCTCCCTGCAGAGGGAGGCCACTTTACAGACAAATAGAAACTGAAAATAATTTATTTTTTTCTTTTACAGTGTTAGAATCTAATTTAGTAACTGTTAAGTCTTACCTAATTTTTCCATGTAAAAGTTTATGTGTTTATGGGATGCTTGAAACATCAGCTTCAACCCCAAACCAAGTCAAGCATTTCTACAAATAGAAATACTCTCTGAATTGCATGGTCCAGGACACGACTCAGTCCTGCTTCTGACAGCAACATAAAATAACCTGGGAAATTTCTATGTTCCCCACAATATGCCATCCCTTCAGAATGATCTGGTTCACCTGGGAAAAGCTGTGGCAACACAATGAAAAAAATCAGGATGCAAGTGTTTGAGGTAGAACAAGGTCTGAGAATGTCTTGAGCTGACACTGTTTCCACAGAGCATGTTTATGGTCTGAGTGGATGTGACATTCCTCCTGAATCTCCTGAAATACAGAAGCTCCATCAAAATGTCAAGTCAGGACACCAGAACATGCAATGTCCCACATAAAATTCACACTGCAAGGATTTCTCATCATGGCTTTTTGCCTGTAAGACAACTCAACATTTCCACTTGGTTAACAGTGTGTTCCCAGTCACTTTGAAGGTGCTTATGTGCAACATTGAGAACAACCCTGTACATCCCAAAAAGCAGGGATCAGCACAGTTTCCACAGCCTGCAGCAGAGCCCAGTGTGAGTTCTCATTTCAAGAGCAATTTGCTCAATGGCAAAATAGACATTCAAGTCAAGTTACATGCACTATCTTCTTACTAGCTGGAAAAAGTATCTATGAGATGGAAACAGTGCATTTTAAAGAGAACCAAGGAAAATTCATGGATTTCTGTAAAGTTTTTTCCCCTCATTTTTTGAGGATGTGAACAAGAAGTTCCTTCTTCAATGGGTTTCAAATTGTCACTCAAGTAGAAAAATGAAAAGCTGTGAGTTTTGCACATTATTTCCTCTAGTGAACTACCAGTTCAAGTCTCCATTATAAGATATTCATCTCATGTCTGAGTATTCTTCAGTTTTAATCCATGGTGCTGATCAAAGACAAAGGATTCTGCAGCTGTACAAAAGTTCAAACAGCTCAAAAAGCAGCAGACATATCCAGCTGTTTTGAGAAGCACCATGAGATTGCTACAAATCTGGGATAAAAAAAATCCCTTCATGTACCCAGAATGTTCAGCCATAGAGTAAACATCCACCTAAGTGAGTGTCATGAACGTAATACAGATGTGACAGGCAACTGCAACAAATGTATTGTACCACCTAAGTGTGTTTATGATACAAAGAACATCAAGTTTAATGTATTTTACTGTCAGGGCTCAAGATCATATGCAAATCCTTCACATACAGGTTATGTACATCCTTTCAAGGCCACACCTGCCCAGGTTTCAGAGTGCTGTCCCACATGTTTGAGTTGGAACACTGATACACTTGTATTACACAAATACTGCAACAGATGTTGGCACAATCGCCATTCCAAGTCATGGCAGAGCAGTGAAATGTTCCACTCCCAAGTGATATCCACAGATCTTTGGGGGTAGGATGGAAAGCCACAAACCTCCCCCCACTGGCCTTCCTCTTAAAATAGCTTTGAAAAGAGCGTTTTATGCATAAGAGGCAGCTGGTTATGTTTTAACAGACTCTTGTGTAAACAGAAGTGCTCAACAGATGTGCAGTGCCTATCAGAGATGCTTATCAGCATCATTTTCATTTCCAGAACCAATAAAACTGGACATCATGACTATTCTCTGAGCCATTTACCTATCTCAGAAAATAAACTGGATTCACTAATATCTGCTATGGGATTGATAAAAACCTGATGTCAAAAGAATTGAGTATTAGAAAAAGAGAGAAACGACAATGTCCAGCTACTGCAGCATTTCAGTCTGCAAATAGGCTCTTCACTGATCTGAAACTGCAAACAGACAAGTCAAAGTGAGGCGAGGGAAGGCAAAAAGACTCTGAAGCAGATTTATATTTAGTAGCAGGTTAGGTGGAGAAAAAAGGCTCAAGGACAATGGCAGGTCTTTTCTTTCTTGAGCTAAACCCCCAATGCATTTTTGTGAAAGAAAGCAAGTCTTCTGCTTTTAACTGCAGCCCAAAACTGCATTATGTCTCCTGGGTGTTTTGATTTTTTTTCTTTCCTTTCTAAGTCTCAGCACACAGGCAGCTCCAGGGCTCAGTAGGAGAAACTCTTAGAAGCAGGCCTGCAGAAGTGAAGAGATCAGTCATTCCCTTGTCCCCGTGTTCCCGGAGCTCCCCCGCCCAGGCAGCCACGGATGAGATTTCACACAACCAGATACAGCCTTTTTAAACAGCCTGAAAGATTTCCAATCCTCTAAGAGCAAGCAGAGCATTCCTTCTGATTGGAAAGAGAAACACAGAAATGTGCTTCAATTCTTCACAAAGGTCATGGTAACCTTCAAAATTCTATCAAACTTCTTCTTCCCCCACCCAGCTCCATTATCTTCAGTAATTTGTAACGTTCTTTACAAAATATACTGGAGTTTATCAGAACA
>VZTR01025311.1:179185-221945 GCA_013400775.1 Chaetops frenatus
AAAAAAAAAAAAAAAAGAAAAGAAAGAGAAAAACCCAGATATTTTTCCAGTTTCAGTGCGAGTTATTCAGTTGCTTCTGGCACAGCAAGAAAACTGTGCAGGACAACAAAACATCAGCTGCCTTCAAGCTCATTGTAATTCACAATTTACCTTTCAAACACCTGAGTTACCAAGAGGCATCAGGACAGTGACTGACTACAACACACACAGAACCAGCCCTGTAAGATTTAATATATGAGTTTGAACTGTCTTTTCCTAAGACTTCAGTGATTTCTCTTCAANGAAGGCTCAGACAGAACACAGCACTGCAAACTCAAAGTTTCTCTATGGGAAAGGTTTTCCAGGGTAGTTTATTCCACAGGTTACTCCTGTCTCAATTTTTCATTTCACACACCCTTTCAGAACAAACAAATGAACACTGATCAATGTTAAAAATATTTTTCTTGCACAATCCTAAACAAAATAAAGCCAAGAAATAAAATAAATACCTAACTGAGAAATGCCATTTTACTCCAAGATATACCATGGAAAAGTGCAAAGTAATCATAATAAACTGCTGATTTTTAGTACATAGATATGAAAAACAGCCACAGTCACAGGAAAGTTAAAAATTAGTGGGCACTAAGAGATCCTACTAAAACACAATCTGCACAAGCAAACAGCTAAGAAACACACCACCCTTCTCTCTGAAGTGTAGAGCTTTCACTTATTTTGTTTTTAAATTCCTTTTATTTCCAGATAAATAGCATTATTAGAATAGTCTTACTGCAGTGGAAACTTGTTTTAAACACAGGAAACCATTACCACATTAGGTGGCCTGCAAGAAACAGCACAGAATTACTCTGAAGTGCTACATAAGCCAAACCACATGCCATGCAGCAGGAATTCTGCCATGGATCTCAGCAGGCAAACACAGGTGAAGTCTCTGTGCTGCCCCATTAGCAGGGCACTGCTTGTGGTGAGGATTTTTGGTAAAGTTCTTTTCTAACCCCATCTCCTCCATCCTTCCCAGCCTCTACCCCCTCACAAGCTGCTGCCCCTCTCCTTTAGTCCTTTGCAAGTCCTTTTTTTTGCTCCTTACCCTGTTTTAAAATCAGTTTTTTAGTGATTATGTCAAATTGTTTGTTACTTTTCCTGTTATGCAATAAACTCCCGTTACTTTGAATAGTTTTTTATCTTGCTGATGTGCTCCATTTCTTCTGTTTTACCTGTCTGGACCACACTCAGTTTGTGGAAGAGGATAAGGACTGTGTTACCTCATGTGAAGTCACAAACTCCGGAGTTTCACTGCCTTGTGTAATGTCTCAACAGCAGAATATTTCACCCTGATGCCCAGAGGATTGAATAAACTCCTTCAGGAGACTATCCCAAAAGGAGACAAGACTCTGAGCTGTGGTGGTGATCAGTAATAAAACACTATGCAGCTGGCAGGGGAAATATATCACAAGCTATAGACTATTAGAGTTCTACAGTATTTACTCCATTACTTACTGCATTACCAGTTTTCTACATCATTCTGCAGTTTTCTGCAAAAAAACCTGAAAATCTGAAGTACTGGTCTTAAAACCCACACCCAAATACTGTTCTCCATGTATTTTTAAAACATCCCACCAATAGACCTCCAAATAATAGAACAGGGCTATCAGAATATTGAATAAATGGGACTCTGTGAGCACTAATAGTTACAATTTACCATCAGAATGTGCAGGCACAGCTGTGCTCAGAGGATTCCTTACTTTTCCTTTCTTCCTGGATTTACATGCCTGAGGAATGAAGTAGAGATGTCAAGATCTAAACCAACAAGAGACCACCTTCCACAAACCACTTGCTCAGAGCAGAAGGAATTTCTGGTGTAAAGGATCAGAAAAGTTTCACAGAAACACGGGTGGAGTTACAGCTGTAATTGTCCAGCAGTTGATTAAGGACTCTTTAGGAAATATCCTCTCTCCAACACACTTATGGGAACAATGCAGCTGTACATTTGCCAACACTTCCAATGCCTTTTTAATGGCTGCAAGGGGTTTTGGACAGATTACCTCAAGCACCAGTGACAAGGCAGCCACACAGGCCCGGCCACAGCACGGAGAAGGGCAGGAGTTTCTCATGGAGCCAGAACACAGATGCTCAGGAAAGTTTGGATTGTTTCAGGTTAGTATAGTTTGATTTTTTTTTTTGCTTTAAATATATTTAAGCTTTCTTATGGTGGTTGTCTTGAGGTGAAGAAGAACAGAGGAACCTCTGAAGGGGCTGTTTCACTGACAGCAACTCTTCCCAAGCCAGCAACTCCTTAGCACTGACTGAAGTTACACCACACCCAAAGGACAAAGTCCACACAAAACTTTCTCCCTCAAAGGAGTGGGGGGAATGAAACAAATTTCACCTCATAGTTAGGCTACACTTTTTTTGTTTTAAAGTAAATTGCCATGAAGCTCTATCTCAAACTGGATCACCTGGCCAGAAAATTCCGTAAAAAAAATCACAACAGTAAAGCATGAGAATGCACACACAGCAAATTTCACCACTGGTATTTGGGATCACAAAACAAACAAAAAGGCCTCAAATTCATAAAAAGTTTGGGAACTACCAACCTAGGAATAATGCCCAGGTGTTTTGGATTAACCCATTCCCAAGTCTGCCATGATGCCCCTCATTCCTCACGATTAACATCTCATTTAGGAAGCTCCTCAAGAATGGCTGCTACTCCCAACTTCCAGGATCTGCTTTTCCTAACACTACTCCAACCCTTCTTTCAGGAAGGTACAGGAGGATGAAATCGGTGAACTTCAGTTTTAGCTTAATACACAAACAGAATTTATTACCCTGGAAATATAAAATATATATTAGGTAGAAATCTACCTTTTACTTTAACAAGAACCAAAAGCAATTTAAAAGAATCACAATGTCATTTTATTCAATTTGATCAATCTAGATTCCCAGTTTAGGAATTCAAAATACCTACTTGGTGATCACAGGCAGAGCAATTTAAGAATGAAAAGACTGCTTGGAATGTAACATTTTTCTTTGCTTTTATACCTTCTGTCCTGACAACAAGCTGTTTCTTCCTTTAAAGTCTGATCTCCTGGTACTCCTTTACATACAAAATTACAAACAGCTGCAACGCAAAATAGGAATGAAAATACATTTTATTTTTCATTTAAAAATAAAACTATCAGCCTGGAGGAACAGGGAGGCAGCACAGAAGATCATGCAGGAACAACAACAACTTTATCTACTGGTGCAAGGAACATTAAGTTTTAATAAAACAACAGCTCTGGGGTGAAAGTTTAAATCTGGCAGCAAAAGGTCTTCAAACTTCATCTGGGAGCCAAGTAAAGTGTTTTACTTAAGCCCAAGTGCTTTATTTTGCCAACTATATCCACTGATGTCCTTGTGAAAATGTTTAAGAGACCAGAGATGATGGGAACACAACAAACACATCCAGAGTGTGCACATACACATCTCATTCCAGGAAAAAAAAACTGGGATATTCAGTTTTTGAAAGATCCAGGTCAAAAGAACTGACTTTGCTCAGCTGGGGATTGGATACTTCCCCATAACATTCAATACCATTCATCAGGTTAGGAGATATTTGTGAATCATGTTTTGGTATCATCTCCCTTGGATCACTGAGTGCACTCAGTGGAAAAAAAAAAACCAAACCAACATCCAGCAGCAACTCAGAATTCAGGTCAGCTTTAACCTGTACTGAAATTAATTCCATTGTGAATTTCTGTAATTCAGTCTTGGCATATTATCAACCTCAAATCAACACACTCTGTTTTCTATGAAAGTCAGCTGCATTTTCTTCAACTTCTGTGACAAAGGAGGCTAAATTGGCAATTCTTTCGGACCCATTTTAGGCCAACATCCAAAGCTAATTCATGCTCCCTGATTTCCCACCTTGAGTGTTAATCATTAAACCCATTCCAGATAATTGGCTCAGGTTCCCAAGAAGCGATTTGTTAAACTTCAGCCAGTTCTCCACTGGATCTTGTCTCTGATCTATCAGCACAAAGCAGGCATCTGATTGCCTTCCTCCCAATTTCCTGGCACCTGGAATCTGCACCACAGGTCAGAATTCCTGAACTGATAAGAAGGGAGGGAAAGAGGTGGAAAAGGCACTACTCCTGCTAAATGATGCTCCAGCCATTGAGAACTGCAGGTAAAAAAAAAACNTGCCAAACTTCCTTCTGCTGCCAAAAATGCAGCCTCACATACCTAATCTTTTAATCCACATTAAAAACGATGGTCATAGTCAAGCATTATCCTTCCTGCTCACACTCAGTATCTTCTAACGCTCAAGACAGAACTATTCCATTCTTGAAGTGCTACATTTTCTTCTTTTTTTTAAACCAGGAGCCAACAGGTGAGAAGTATTTTTGTGGCTCTGAAGTCTCTAAGATGCCTGTTGGCCCCGTATGGATCTAGAATTTTAATGTTTAAATTTGATTTGCCTGCAATCCAAACACGGCAAGCACCCAATGCTATCCTGCAAACCACTTAACACCAGGAGCCAAATGGGCAGCCCCTGTGCTCTGCACCCATCTCTGTGATGGTTTAGAATATCATCCTACAACTCCATATGAATCCAAGCCAGGAAAGATAAGATGAAGCAAAAACGCCCTGGTATCCCTATGGAACCTAGATAGCAACTATGCTTTTAACTGTTAATTTAGAGGAACCATGGTGTGTCAAACCATTTTATGCTAAGTTGTTACAAGTGAAATATTAAATCCAGCTCCTTGATCTCATTCAGAAATACATGGGTTGTACACTCACACTACCTACATATGTGTGCATGCCCTAATATGCTGCAGAGGAGGCTGCAGCATTCCTATACTTAAGTTGCCCTACTATAAGATATATTTTACCTTTTGTCAGTCTTTTCCCTGCCTTTCTCTGACCCTACAACCTTCCACAGTTCCCCTCTTTGCAGCAAACCTTTGAAAACTGAGAAGAATTAAATCCTCCTGCTACAGAACCTTTTCTTGATCTCTCAAAGTATTCTTCAGGTTTAAAGGAGAGAAATCATTAAACACTCCCTTACTTAATCTTGCTGGGGTTTTTTTTCAGAAAACTGGGGGAAGTATCCCCAAATCACAGTCACCAAGTTTTGAGCTGCTTCACATGATGTGATACAAACTGCTTATACTCATCTGCATATTCTCATCTGACAACAGTGGAGACTTATCTAAAAACCACTGTTTTCAGTAGAAGCAGTAGCAAGATCCAGAACTGCACAGAAGTTAGGGGCTGGGTCTGAGGCAAACAGATACATCCTGAGCTGGCAATACACAGGTAAATCAGCAAGTTGGCTTTCTGAGGGATAAGAATATTCCAGGTAGAGAAAGACCTCTTCAGGAGTCCCTTCTGATACTAAAAGGAATTTTTGAGGGATGGCTGGCAGGAGCTCATCACTACCTGCACCTTCCAGAGCAGCTCCCAGCACGTGACAGTTCCAATGAACGTTCCTGCTGCCTCCTTACGAGTCCAGTGTGGCTCCAAGCATGAGCTAAGGCACAGGAATGCCATGCTGGAATGTGCCTCACATAAGCAAATGAGGATTTCCCTGCAATACTTTGCACAATACATCCCAGAGCAGCAGATATTGTTAATGGAAATCAGGAATATTGGAAGCCATACCCTGCAACTGACCGTGCACCCAAATTGCTTTCCTCGTTCTCGTCCAATCAATGATCCTCCAGTTGGCATCACAAGGACATTATGTTGAAGTACAATGTTTTGTACCTTCTGCTATCAAATTTCACCTCATTTTTTTTGCTGTAGTCACTGAGGTTATTTAATTCACAGGGTTACCCAGCCCTCCTCAGTACAAGTAACACCTCTGAACTTTGCGACTGTCAGGAATTTCATACACAGACAAAATTCCTTCTCCTCAATTACTAGAAAATAGCAGCAGACCAGGACTGGTTCTGCTAGTAAAGTCCGTATGTCCTACACACTCTGCTTTCAGTTCATTCATCATCAATTTCCTTTTTTACTACCTCTTATGCACCATGATTCTCATATTGATCCTCACCACTTCTACCTCAAGTAATAATGTCCAAGGAGCAAAATGTCAAATCCTTTACTTGATCCAGACAAGTCAAGTTCAGTGTATTTTCTTTTTTCTATGCAAATCTATTCTATTATCAAAAATGACATATTAATGTGACACAAACCACCTCTGATAGAACAGAACACGGTGTGCTGCTTTCCATTCACTTTCATCTCCTCAACAGACTTCTCTACACCATCACCAATAAAGTATTAGAACTCAAATCAAGAGGCTGGTAAAATGCCCAGATAACTTTTTGAGCCTGGATGTGAACAGAAAAACCAAACTGCTACTCCAGCACTGCAGTAAACTGTGCTGGGAATAGCTTTAATTGCCCTTTCCACACTGGGTGTAATGAAAACCTTTGCTTTTTAAAAAAGAACTGGCAGAATCAACACAGTCAATACCTTCCAACTCAAATGAAAATTAAACAGCTTTTACTGTCATTCCTTTACAGAAGTGTTCTGTTTCTATATATTGAATTTTAGACAGGTATGCACTAACAGCAGGAACCAGATTTTTCCCTTTTACCAACTTCAGTATAGAAACCAGCTTTCTGTCACATTTCCTCTGAATCAGGTGAAAAAAATCAGTTATTTGTTTTCTAGAGGAAGTAGAACCTTTTTGAATTGTACCAAAAATCCTCAACTTAATCTATGAGCATTACTATTAGGCTCACCCACCAAGTTACTCTCACCACAAATGTATTTATTGGACTGAATTTTACATCAGCATATACTTAAAGAAAACAGTTCCTCAAGAAACAGTTTGTGATCTAAGAAATAATGAATGTACTCTAACAGGACTAATTCCATAATGAAGTGTCTCTAGAAATGGAACAATAGTTCAGTCTTCCAACTATTTCTTGTTCAGCCTTTAAACCACTGAACCTCACTCCTGCTAATTCNAAAATCCTCAACTTAATCTATGAGCATTACTATTAGGCTCATCCACCAAGTTACTCTCACCACAAATGTATTTATTGGACTGAATTTTACATCAGCATATACTTAAAGAAAACAGTTCCTCAAGAAACAGTTTGTGATCTAAGAAATAATGAATGTACTCTAACAGGACTAATTCCATAATGAACTGTTTGCCAGTGTCCCTAGAGATGGAACAATAGTTCAGTCTTCCAACTATTTCTTGTTCAGCCTTTAAACCATTGAACCTCACTCCTGCTAATTCACCTCTCTCTATTCCTGAACTACAGAATGAGGCCTCAGAGCAGATCAAGACTTCACCCAAAACCTGTATCAGAGGTGCTGTTTCAGAGACACTGTTCAGGTGTTAAAAGTGCATCTCTAATAGGGAGAGGCACAGCATGGACATGGATGAGTTGGCTCCTCAGCAGGAGTTTAAATAAATAGCTCTGCACAGAGCTTTGATACCATAACTGAACCAGTCTAACTCAGAATGGCCATTCATAACAGGCTGTCCTAAGCCTTGTATCAGTGGGTTTTTCTGCAGCTAAGAGTGTGTGTGTATATTAAGAAAAACAACATTATGTAGCAGAAAATAGTCACTCAGGAAGAATACTAAAACTTTATTTGGTGTCTGCCAAAGATTTTTCAGTTGTAAGCAGGAAATGGATCAATTAATCACTGCTGTGGTTTTGAGATGATCTTTATAGAGCCAACCTCTCTTCTCTTGCAGAGCTACTGTTCACAGACATCTCCCTGCCTCTGCTACTCTGGGCCTAAGTTACTGTGTATTTTCCTTCCTTGGGCAGCTGTCAAAAAGATAAGGAAGAGACCATCAATTTTTACAGGGATAGAAATCACCAGCAGATTCCCCAGGTGCTGAACCTGATTGGGAAAGACTATTTAGGAAGATGACAGAGTAGGTTCACAGCACATATTAATTTAGGATAATCAAAGTAGCTCCAGAAGGATTTCAAGTTACTTAGCAAATAGGAAATAGCACCAAGAGTGAAACTCCCACCACTAAAGAAGCAGACAAATAACACCAATCAGAAAAGAACTTTTGGAGTCCCTGAGTTTAAGTCTCAAGTAACAGTATCAGCTCTGTGTTGAACAGCAGGCTAAGAAGCACAAAATAGAAGTCATAGAAGTATTAACTACACACACAAGTCATCAGCACAGCAAACTGTCTTAATCCAAAGGGTTGGCACCAGAGGTGGGACACATGAGAACTGGAAAAGTGAAGAATGATGAAGATACTGAGAATCATGCAAGAGTTTCAGTAAGTTAAAAATAGTTCAGGTTCCTACAGGTGGGGAAAAGGAAACATCTGACAGGATCAAAAATACAAAGAATCCCAGATGAGATCAGTAAGGACTTTGCTCTCACCATTTCACAGCTCCTCACAAAAGACACAGAGCCCAGGGGGAATATCAGCCTGTCCTGGAGATTGACTGAGAGAGACTGTGCAATGCAGAGATTAAAAAAAGCAGCCCCTATAGCTGGATCTTACCTCACCTACCCATCACCCACATCCACAACTCAATATACATTAAATTAAACACAGTATTATTAATATACATTGAACAGGGAGGCAGATGCAAGAGTACAGGTATCACTGTAAGGTCAGATTGTGAGTGTTTAATTTAGATTGTTCAGGGAAACAGAGATAGCAAGGGATGTATTTAAAACCACTCTGGAATATGATGCTGGAGCCTCCTGAAACAGCAGTGAGCTCAAACACATCCCTGCCATGCTCAGACAGCTGTTACAGCTGAAATCCATAGTATTTCTTACAACTGTGATTAAGTGTGCAGCTCTTGCCTGTCTCCATGGAGACTGATGTTGGCTCAGCAAAAAGTCACCAAGTGCTTTAAAATAATTCCTCTTCGTTTGGAAATTTCAAAGCACTTAACTTGTTTCTGCCTATCAGATGTTATTTTCCCAACTAAAACTGCAGCAGGAAAAGCAACCAAAAGCACTAGTAAAACTACAAAAATATTTTTAAAGCTTATTTCACATGCAGCTGGAAATTCAACACCAAAACATACATTAAAAAAAAAAAAGAGAAAGGAATCTCCAAAACTAGAAATCAGACACTTGCACAATCTTCACGTTATGTGTGTTTGTGCAGCAAGTAATTTATATTTAGCTGCAGAAGAATCTTTTTTGGGGTGATTCAGTAAAGTATGTCATGCTTTGGCTTAATTAACTCTTGCCCTTTTTATCTAAAGGCTATTCCTTTTGGGAAGTACCTTATCTGACACAGCCTTAATTGTCTAGTGCCACAACAACTGCAAGAGCCCTTAACCAAGAGCATCTTTAAGAATCTCCCTCCTCCATCCAGTTTTGGTTTTCCTTTAAGAAAACAGAAGCTAATTCACTACAGCAGACAACAGCAAATTCTACCTTGCACAAAAAATAACTTGAATTTAAGCTTCCCAAATACATGAACAGCAGCTGAGAATGTGTGCAATTATACAGTTTTTTTAAAAGGTTCTCCATAAATATGTTTAGTGGTAAAAATATTACAGTGTTTACAAAGTGCCCACAGATAAATAGGTAAATACTGTTGACAGCCTCAATTTAGCACAGTATTTTGTAGTCCTTAAATGTGGCCATAAACTGGTTTAAGCACAAAAGGTTGTTTTATATATATATATATACACACACATCCCTCTTTTACCAGAAATCCTTTGAGTTACCTCAAATAATTTGCACTTCTGCATTAGTAAGGATTCCAAAATAATTTCAGCTAATGAACTGACTTTAAAAGCTCTTTGAGACCACACTCTGCAAAAAGCAATTAAAAGCTGTCACACAGGATTGGTTTGTTATTTTCAGTTTTCAAAGAATGGCTGAGGTTGGCAGGGACCTCTGAGGTCACCTTGTCCAGCCCCTGCTCCAGCAGGGCCATCCAGAACATCCAGGCTGCCCAGGCCCATGTCCAGAGAGATTCCCAATATATTCAGGGATAGACCCTCCACAGCCTCTTAGGGCAACTTGTTCCAGTCCTTGGTCACCCTCTCAGTTGTGTGATGATCTGACAGAACCTCCTGTATCTGATTTTGTCCTCCCTGCCTCTTGGACACCACTGCAAAGAGCCCAACACACGTTTTTTAACCCCTCTTTCAGGTATTTGCACCCATCCATGAGGTTCTCCTGAGCCATCTCTCCTGTGAGCTGAGCAGTCCCAGTGCTCTCAGCCATACCATGATGGAATTTTCAGTACTATTTTCCAGGATTCTGTTTTTCAAGACATTTACACACTTAAACTATACCACTGCTGAGCCTCATGTTTTTCTTTCTTGACACATATGGAGGAAGAAACTCTAACGATCTGCTGGTTTAAATCATCTTTTCCATAAATAGTAAACTTACACACCCATTTCTTAAGCACAGGAGTACACAGCACTGCTGGCCTTCTGGAGCTTCTCTGTCTTCATGGAAAATAGTTTGTTCCATGAGCACTTAGGAGAAATGAAATTAGGAATGGTGGACACGCTGGTCAAGAGGAAATCTGTGCCATGAAATATGCCTTTTTTTCCTGTTTCTTACATCACTCCACCAAGGACATACTTTAATTTGGAGAGAAATTATATCCATCCATTTTAATACACAATTTTAATATAGAATAAAGATCAGGATTTTGCATTATAACTTGAAAATGTTCTAAACTATAAGCAATAGGTAATTTAAAACAAAACCAAAGGCTTTTGGTTTTGATCATGACATAGCACCAAAGCTGACAGAAGCTTGTTAAAAGCCTGTTGGCCTTTAACAAGCAATTTTGACATGATTGAAAGGTACTCCATATCAATTAAACTGTTTTCTTCTAACAACTCAGGCTATTGACCCCACTAGAAACAAGAAGCCAATGCAGAAAAATGAAGACTCCCCCCTCCCCCCAAACTTCAGCAGTTTCAATAATTCTGATTGCTATGTGATTAGCCTTCTTTGTGATAGAAATGATGAATTTTTACTCAGCAAGAAAAGAAGTGAACATGACCTCCGGAAAAAAAATTTACTGAAATAAATGTTCTAGTTACAGGCACTAAACCCACCATTTTTAACACTTAGGAAAAAAACCCCCAAACTCTGCCTCCTCACATTTTCATAGATGACATTAATTCATAAATACCAAGATACTAAACAAATTACAAGTTGTGAACATAAACTTAACAGTGATGCAATGGAAGTTTAAGCACCAAGTTTAGAATAATGCCACTAAACTAATCCAAACCACAAATAAAATTATCTCCCTGCCTAATGAAGTAACTGCAAGAAAATATCACTTTACTGGCTCGGAATGGACAGGGATAACACAGAGGGTGATGAGCACCATCAGGATGAGAACTCACCTAAATTGTGTCGCTTTGTCTTCGCGTGCTCGTGAATATGTTTCTTTGTAAAACAGCCAAAGAAGACACAGTAGAGGCAAGAGTGGAGTCTGTTCAGGTGGGCACCACACATGTGACAAATGCACGACTTTGCCTGAAACAGTAAAACAGACACAGATTGTGAGTGACAGAAACACATCCCCAAACCCAGGTAACCAGGCTCCCACTGCTGCCTTTCCCTTTCACTCAGTGCTTCTGGAATGCTGCAGGCCAGCAGGGAAACTGTTCTTGCCCCCATGGGACAAAACCACCAGCTGGACATAACAACAAAGAAAACAGTTCTATTTGTCCAAGAAATTTCCAAGTCCTATCAGGGAGCAGGTCTCAAGATACAGATGAACACCAGAACCCAGGGAAAGCAGCTGCCCAGCAGGGAGGTTAAACAGTGAAGAGGCAGAAGTTTGGGTGCTGGGACCACAGAAAGAAATCTGCTTTTTCACAGACCTCCCTGATGCACTCAAGAGATGTAATATAACTTGAACATTAAGATGTCTGTGGGTATATGATATTTCATTTTTCTGCTGGGAGATTCTGCCAGATTCCCTCATTAGATTTCTGGACATTAGTCCACAAAGCAGTGGCACAATTTCAAATCCTTTTCAGCCAGAGTTACAGAGGTTGCCCTTGCCATTCTGAGACTGGCTTTGAACCAGGAGCTGAAAGCCATGGGCTGAACTACTCCCCAAAATTACCCAGAATGGGGAGGTCTGAGGAAAGTTGCCTTGATTAATTGGAAATTAATAAGCACTCACACCTGATACGACAGTCTCTGATAGCAATACATTTTAACAAGAGGGTCTTAAGGACCAAAAAAAGTCATTGGAAGGATAAATAGACTTTTTGACTCTTAATCATATTTAAAGCACTCTAAGTCAACAGCACCCAAACCTATCTCTTAGCATTTAACTAAAGGACTTCAATAATTTTTTTTTAATTACTCTGTCTACTAAAAGACTTAGGATAGTTTTGAGAGTAAGTCTTTTGCTCAACCACATTGAAAGTAATTCAGGTTCAATACCATCTGACTGGAAGTTACAGACAGGAGAAATTCCTTGCAGTAAATTCACTTTTCATCTCAAACCTATGTCTGAGGGCAACTGAACTTAACAGCTTAGACCTACAACGAACATTTAGAGGTATGTCTAATTTTACAGACTAATCTGAAAATACTATTTCTTTTCTTGTAAATATACAAGGATCCTTTTCTCGCCATATAAAAAGAAATAAGAATTGGGATTACTAAAATCCTAACACATCATTTAACCCAGGCAATGCATTTCATCAAAAACAACCCACAAAGTTCTTCAGTAATATTTGCCCAGTCTGCCACAACTTAAAATTACTGCTGAATAAATGATGCACAATCTTGTTCTCTAGTCTAGCATTTTTCTCTCAGAATACTTCTGGCTTTTTAAAAAAATCATCAAAGCAGCTTGCAATATGTTGCACCATGTAATTTATTTTCAAGCTCCTACAAATTAAGACTTAAATTCTGAATCTCACATGTTGTGTATTCAAAGTTATCATAAGTTGTTAGGGGAAAATGTTGAATCGAACACCACACACCTACAGAAAGAAATATTTTAAAGTTGGGCCAAAAAAAATTCACCACCACCAGCACAATTTCCATCTTTAGAAAAATGCTGCAGAACTGTCAAACTGTTGCCTAACGGCCACTCGTTGGCTGCAAAAGCTAAATAGGATCAGCCTATCTGTTAAGACTGCTGCTATGACAACAACTCCAGCAACCAGATATTTTACTGAGCCAGCCAAAAATAAATCTTTTAGCATTAAATGTATTGTAAACACATGACATAACAAGCATGTAAAAGCTGGTCATTTTAGGCTAAAAGGTAGAAAATTCGTATCTTAAAGAGTTTTTATTGCAATGGAAATTAAGAGAAATTGAAGAATGTAGAAGAAATTTTGTGGTGAGTTGAAAGAGAAGTTCAATCACTTCTTGAAAGGAAGCTATTTTATCCATATCCTCTATTTGTTCAGTATAGTTCAAGATGGGTTTTCAAAAGTTGTAAGAAAACAAGGTTAAAAGACAGAGTGCAGAAAAAAAAATCAATATCAAAAACCATAGTGGCTATTCTTAACCAGATTAGCTGTCTCCTTTTCATCTGTCTGTGCTTTTAAACAATTTGCTAAGTTAAAACAAAGCTGCCACCCTCCCACCCCACCCCAAATAATCAAATTACTTTGTTTCATAATACTCCCACCCCTGCTCACATCTCTTGAGGCTACAGTCTAAGATGAAACAGAATACTGCAAATGAGTAATGGGAATCAGTCGGATCCATACAGTCACCAGCTTGCTTTAAAACAGGATTTAGCTATTTTAAAAAGCAAGTCAGGTCTTGCTGGATACCTTAGGGAAGTCAACCAGGATTTCAGCTACAGAATCAACCAGTCACTTCTCCAAGATACAGGAACATCCTTTCCTTATCCAAGACACAGTTTTTCCCCTTCCTTCACATCCTCTCCCATTATTCTGCTCCCCCCTCTTTTTTTTTCTGCTCCCTTCCTGCTTCTCTCCTGTGTTATCCTCATCCTCAAGTGCCCCACTCTGCATCTTTCACCCTATTCTCTCCCACCACCATACTTAATCCCTCATCATTATGTCCCCACCCCATCTTCCTTCAGTCCATGCTGAACCTCTGTCTGTCCTCTTTATTTTTGCTGATATTCCAACAAACCACACACAGAAACCAGAAGAGGTCTCGACTGTTTTCTTTCTGGAAGATTATAATTAGTTTTTTAAAGGATAGGAAAGAATGGTCCTGCACAATGTAAACGGTGTATGCACATACAGCGAGTCACTGAGAGTTCTGACAGAATTAGCAGCATCAATTCCCTCTGCAGTGTTTCACCCTCTACTGATCTCTTGTACTGCTGCCAGGGCTGGGGTAACTCACAGGCCCAGACCCCCAGCAATGGTTCTGTACCTTCTATAGAAGAGGTTTAGCCCAGCAAAAGAGGGTGCAAACATTAGTGCATGACACACAAAGAGACAAGAGTCCACCTCTACAACACTGCTCTCAATGCTCATGATATGAAATGAGTTAAAAGAGAAAGCAGCAGGAATCAGTAGGTCAAATGCTACAATGCTGACACTCCAAATCTTCCCAAATTGTCAGAACAACTTATTACTAGTTTACCATCCAACCATCAGAACAGCAGTGGAGAAAAGGAACACACCCACTATTGATGTTCTGCTCTTGCACTTCTCTGTCTGGCAGCTCCCACTCCTGCGCTGCTGTCCTGGGCCAGCTCAGGCTCCACCTAAAGCAGGAAGGTCGCACATGGCAGGAGCATCAGTTGTTCTAAAAACCTACAATTTCAACTTCATGTAACACTGGCTCCTCAAATCAACCGATTGTAATGGAAATAAACTATCCCTACAAGGCCAATAGTACAAGGAAAGCAAGAGGCATCCAGTGACCTGAGCTATTACAAACTCTCCTTCCATATATGCAGGTATTTCAGAAATAGCTTTAGAAGTACAATTTTTATTTAACTGTATATGATAAGAAGAAAACATCTTTTTAGTTTTCCACTTTTGTACTTAGGAGTCTTGCCTCTTATGCTCACACTAAATATATCAAAGCACTTTCAGAACAGAGAGTTTTTTAGCTACAAGCTTATAAGCCAAAGACCTCCTACCTTTCACAGTCTGCAAAACATATCCACCACAAAGGTACAGGGAAAAAGATGATCGAGGTAACACTAACAAGACAGTGGGAGGTTTGGGAGGTTAAGAGATCATAAGGAAGGTGTTGTGTTGCCACACTGTACATGTTCACAAGAAGCAGATTTTTTTGAGCAGTCTTAAAGCAAACACCAGTTACTGATCCCTGCAATGCTGGATCAGGTACAAATTTGTAGCACTAGGAAAGTAAAAGCTTCCCAAACCAAATCTATTTCTATTTCCCCATCTTTTATAGTAAGTCTTTTGTGTAGAACAGATATAATGTTCAGACACATCAGAAAAGAGAGAAAGTATTTAATTTTTTAATGTTATAATCATTACTGGAAGTTTTTGGTAGATACGCTTCATTTTCCAGCCCAAACCTTCTTCAGAAACAACTTTATTCTCAGTCTGCACAGATTAAGATGTTTGCTGGGCAGCTCTAAATATGTTTACCTAGAGAATACAGCTAGAGAGTACAGCTGTGAGAAATTCTCCTTCCATGCCTAAGTTTGCCACCATAACCTGCTTTTATTCCCCAGGAACAGTGTTTGTGCTCCAGAAGTGTTACCTCAGCTCTGCCCAACTACCCCTTACAAGGTTGTGCTTCAGAGGACTTGAAAGAAGGTGAAAGCAACACTTGTGCAGAGCCTTAGGAATCTGTGACAGTTCCTGCAATAAAGCTCTGCTTTCTTGAATTCTTAATCCCTTACAGACACATGCACAAAAGTGAAGAGACTGATAAAAGGTTTGCAGTGTTGATTACCTTAACAGCAGAATAGGGGAAAGAAGAAAAACAAACCCAAACCAGAAAAGTCAGAGAGCTTAGACTGAAAATTTTCAGATATGAAGTGCAAATGACTTCACTGGGCCACAGATCAAGACACTGAAGCAAAATTTAAACATTTCTTCACATATTCACTGTTACAGACCTTAATATTCACATTTTAGGAACAGTCAATCCTCTCTGGGAATTTTTGCCTATCCTATTCACCTCACTATGTTTAGATCACAGCCTGGACAGAGAGTTTTATTTTTATTCTTATTCATTTATCTTGCAACCAATTCTCTTCCAGATCTAAAGCAGCCACAGCAGCTCATGTTCAGTGATGAACAGTGCGCTTCCCTTGGCCTATTTTTTGAAAGGAAAAAAGGAGAGATAATCACAAAAGGCCATGTAACTGACCACTGCTTCTCTCCTTGCTGAAGATGGAGACCCTATGGCTGTTCCAACAGTGGTGTTTCTTCTGCCCTGTGGGAGGACAGAGCCAGTATTAAAGCACAGCCAGGAGCATTTGTTACTCTCGAGTACTCTGCACCTCAAGAGTAATAAAAATGGGTCAAATCTGCCTCACGACAATTCCATCACTCCTCAGTCTGTATTTACTCCCAGACTCCCTGTGCTGTGTTCCTGACACCAGTCTGTCACAAATCCATCAGCCACCAGTACAGGGGCTGGGACATCCCAGAAATCTAAATAATTAAAACTTCAAAGCCATGTTCTCAGGTTTGAAGAGACAAAAAGAGGGAACTGATTCTAGTTCTTCATGATATGGCATATAAATCACTCCTCCATATGCTGATAGGATGATTCAGTTACTCTGAGTCAGTGCACTGCTCTGACACATCAGCTTTAAATAATTAAAAAATCATCTGAAGTATTGTTCACTCACTTCCTGCAACCAAGTCTTAGTTATGATATTGTCCAATTAGAAATGTCAATTATGTCTTAAAAAGAACATGCCATCAATATGCTACATTTTATTTTCAGATCCACTGAGGTCAGGGGTACCAGTAAAGGTTTTATTTGTACAAGCAAAACTGTGCACTAGTTACAGAATTTTTGAGTTTGGTAAGCAGAAAATCACAGGTAACTTCTTAAAAACTGGGTTATTCTAAATGTTTGTTTAGGTATCAGAAAAAAAAAAAANAAGCTGTCTACACAGCTCTCCCAGTCTGAACAGGACACTTGGCTCTGACCATCTGCTTGAAATTTGAAGACAACAATATCACAATTTATAATTAAAGATGAAACGGCCTGAGCTGTTAAATAACATCACAGTTCTCAAATGGAGTGTAAATAAAAATATACCATTATGACCATGTGAGCAGCTTGCTGCTGATTCCAGTGAGTCCTACTTCTGTCTGTAACTGAAAAAACTGTGGAAGAGAAAAAGGAAAGCACTGAACATGCTAGAAAGCAACTTGAGGAAACTTTTTCCCCTTTCATCTGATAGGGATTATATGCATGGACAATACTCAAAAGAAATACAACATATATTTCTGAATTCACTCTGAAATGAAGACATGTTGTTAAATGAGAACCATGTTGTAGTCAAAGTCTATCCAACTTACAAAAACATTACTTTGGTTCAAGGGCTCTCATCAAGAGAACTGCAAGTCAATCTCTAACTACATAACTCAGGTGAAATTAATAATTATATCTGGGGGCAAAACAGAGCACCGAGTAGGTATCATTAATTCCACATACAGATTTTTTTTTCCTGCTCTCCTTATTCTGGATGATGTGTTGTTTCAAGAGATGGATATTGTATCACTGCAGTTTTTTTAACTTTTTCCATTTTTTGTCTTACACAAAATTCTGCAACAGGTACAAGGCTGAAACGAAACTTGAGAGGAAGGGTTGTGCAATTTAAAAGACAGCATGAGCTAGAGGAAAAAATAGGAGGATGCTCTAAAAATGCAATTCTGCTTTTCCTGTACATAGTCGCAGTAGTAAAAGGTTGTATTTCAACAAGAACAAAGCAATTCTCTGGAATTCAAATGACTATGCTGAAATTGCTTCTCCTTAGGTAGGTGCTCATCCCCTCCACGAACATTTACAAACCTAAATGATTTCTCAAGTACTCTATAAAAGATGCAGTTAAGAGCCAATTGTATTTTTAAACCATTTAAATAATGGACCTTATTCAAATTAAATCACATGTCCTTCTATAGTAAGATTCTTTTAACAGTGGGAAGTCTCTTTGCCTTGTGAAAACACGTAAGCTTCTTAAGGTTCAAATGCAGGGCTCTTTCCCTGGATATATACATCGCATGGATACATTCTGTGTGTTGATTTTTATCTATTTCCTGCAATGCACCACTGCAGCAGCAAATTCCACATGAGAACAAGGGGCTTGCCAAGACCGCAGTAGTGTGTGCTCAGATCGAGTGCAAAATCTATTCCTCTCCCTCACCATTCCCCCACGTCAGCAAATCGTGGGAATGTTTTTAAATGTCCTATTAGGTAACGTATCGATCTCCTCGGCGGCCACGTGACTGGGGAAGCAATTCAAGGGATAAGCTGAAAGCCAAACCTGCCTGATGCTATGCAGAGTCTTATTAAACCCTGCCCAGGCTGCAGAGATTACATTTTGCCCTGTGTAAAACTAAGAACTGGGATTCTTCCTATGCAAACAGGAATGCTCCTGGGAAGTTTGCCACAGTACTTCGATGGAAGTACTCTAGATAGCATCCTTTCAAAAAGGAAAGAAAAAAGAAACTTCAGGATACATAGGATCAAAGCCCTAACAGCTCCTACAGGCTCATTTGGAAAAGCACACATATTCCAACTATCTTTTCTTTAACTACTGTAAGACAGCCATAAAAATACAGGCACTTAATTAGTCCAGATCAAAGTCAAACCAATTCTGCTGGTGGGAAAGATGGATGGGATGATGCTGCAGCACAGATGCTCCATGGTGTGACGAATTTGTGGGACCAATACAGCAAAAAAGACAATCAGTAGAAAATGAGCAACAGCAGAATGACAGAGGGCATCTAGACGTGACTGACTCATCTCTGAAGTCCTTTCCAACTCAAGTCATCCTATGATTTTAAAAACCCCAATGCCACACTGGATAGAGCACATCCACTGCTGATTTGTGAAGACTTGTGTGAGTTCTTATATATGATATACATAGGAAACTAGAAATGCTGCTTGTCTCATTCCACTTATGATTTTAAGAAGTCAGCATCTGAGTATTTATGTTCAGGAATACTCTAAGCCAACCTGCATGTTACTGCTGAGGTGAGGAACAGCCAGAGACTGAAAGCAAATTTTCAATGTGCTTGCACAGAACATGTTTGATATCCAGTAAGCTGAAGCTTACTGTTTCCTCCTGCCTCAATACAAAACAAATTAATAATTCATGCTACTAGAGCTAAATAAGAAGTCTTTCATTCACTACAAAACTTTTATGCAAATTTGCAAGCCTGAAGTTATGGAAATAAGACAGAGGTACTCAGAATTGCAATTCACCCTTTAGAGGACAAGACTTAGACAGATGGATATTTTACAGACAGGCAGGTCAGCACAGAAAAAACATTATTAAAGCAGTATGAGCATAAAATATGTTCTGGAGAAGACAGGGAGCTTAGATTTCTCACATTAAAACTGGTAAGATAAAAGAAAGCATCTTCAGAAAAACAGCCGAGAAAGAAGCATTCTCATGACAGGGATTTACTCCTTTATCCATTTAAAGAGTCTGCACATTGCTGCAGTCCCACAATAATATAATAAACATTAATCACAAAGTATGAAGAAGGTGGGCAACAGATTCTTAGCAAAGAGCTTTGTCTTTTTCCATAGACTGTACAGCCAACTATGCTCTAACACTTCGTGATGTATTTAGAACATTTACTTGTTTTGCAAAATATGTGCATCTTACCCTCCCTCCCAAAGGCATGAATTGGGAGGAAAGTGCTGATAAACTGTGACTGCCTCTCAAGATCAGGGCACAGGGAATTCTGCCTCCTGTGGTTAAGGAGGGCTCTGGGAAGGGGTGCTTCCCACACACAGAAACTTGGAATCATGCATATGGAACCAAGAGGCAACAAAATTGTCATCCAATGTGCCCCACTGATATCAGGACTGTTAAAGACACCACTTGATTATTATGTTTTTTAACAGGGTTTCAGTTATGTGAAGAGTGCAGGATGGCAACCTCACAGAAGCAGTTCTGGATTCTTTCCTCACTGCAGTTTGCTAACTGCATCTGAAGAGATCTCCGATTTTTTCCCAGCAATATCCAAACACTCAACAACACTTTGTTTGTTTGTTTTCTTAATGTACCAATCATCAGTATTAAGTAAAAATCTATATAATTTCCTTCTCACAGCTGCCTGTAAGCCATTAATAGATTAGTTATACATTAGTGTCACTGCTCAGTTCAGGCAACCCAAACAGACAAATTTCTGAATTGAGATTTTTTAAATGGAGCACACAGAAATTCATCCTGATATTTTGCAAAGTCTAGCCTGTAAATTACTAAAAGGAGTGCTACTAAGAAAAAAAAAAAAAGTGTTTGGGTTTTCTTAAAGTCACACGAAAAAGTTTACCCTTTTTTAATGGTGCAAATGCAATTATATGTGTCTTTTTGAGGTGTCATCATCAGCAATTTTGACTCAAAAAAAACTTACCATGATTCTGATCAGTCACAGTTTAATAAACATGAGGCAAACCTGTAAGTGAATGGAGTTGACATCCAGGCCCTAAATCTGTCCACTGACATTTATGTAAAAGAAAAAAAAATAAAAATAAAAGGTCTAGAGCTTCACTGCAATGCAATTCTTCAAAAAGCAGCAAAAAGAACCAGCAAAGAGATTCAAACCTTCACCCTGACCCAGCTCACACAGCTGCCTATAAGGACCAGGAGGAGATTTGTGTGCAGGTCAGATGCCACTCACTCTCACAGCAAAGAGAGAAGTTCCTGCTCATAGCAGCTTTGAGCTACCTGAATTCCCTAGGAAAAAAAAAATCTGCCCTTATTTCTGTGAATAAATATCCAAACAGGGTTACAGTGATATTTTGATGGTGGTGGTTTTATTATTGTTGCTATGGGTTTGTTTTTTCTTCTATTTAATTTCCAAGCAGCTGCTGCACCATATTAAAAAAGCTCCACTGAAACTAACAGCCAAGCAGGAATTGGCCAGAGCTTTGTATATTTGACTAGTACTATATGAAAAATGTTCCTGTTCAGCACAAAATCAGAACAAAAACATTATTTTCCACAAATTCATGGAGAACAAACTTGCACAACAATTCCAGTGTCACTGCTGTAGACTTGTAAACAATGATTCATGAGTATTTTGAAACAGACTTTCTGTTTCATGTTTTACCTTCTAACATTTATTCTGTTCATTCATAATTTGGATCAAACTGGAAAGATGTGGCTGAATTTCAGAGAGTTTGAACACTTTTTATCAACCCAAGGTAGCTGCAAGACTGCAGCAACCCTGAAAACCAACCCATCAGGAGACTCCAGCAAAGTGCTACATGTTGATGACATTCATCATCACCTACAGCAAAAGATACCAAGATACCAAGATAAAAAGAACATTTTGTGGTGACCAACCAGGTCCTGCTCTCTTCACTCATCTTCTGTATTTACCAGAGAAAGTGCTAAACCCTGAACTCAACATAGACGTTCCCTCCAGCAAAGGCTGATCCCTTCAGCTTAGCCCCATTCACATCCCACCAGTATTATTACCACATCTTCCTTTTTAGTAGGCTGCTTGGCTACATAATGCTGCCCATTGAAAGCAAAAATTAGTAGATTATAGTGTTTGGTTTCATTTATGGACATTATGCTTGGTTTGTCACTTAATGTAAAAAGTGTTAGTTTCATTTAAAGCATGGCTATAAAAATTAGTTAAGACAAAACAAATGCAGACTGCAGCAGCCAGCTGGGCTCAGTGGCTAGGAAAGCTTATTAGGCAAAGCACATGCTTTTAGCTAGAACACACCTCTGCATTCCAAAAAGAAATCCCAGCAGGACAGCAAGCTTTTGCAACACCAGGAGAAGAAAAGCAAGCAGAAAAACTCTCAGGCTGTTAATTACAGTGGAAGTCTCTTTCATAATATCAACAACAGATCTTTCTCCCTCTTTTCCTCTCTCTTTAAAGGATGGAATAAATCAAACCCAAGGCACCTCCACATTTGCCATTTGACTTGCCATGTTTCACAGAGAAGTCTGTCTCACCTACCCTCTGCTGTTCCAAAGGAAGGTGTTGGAAGGGCTGCAGGAGAAAGGGTCAAAATACAGTTAAAGTGCAGGAACTAAACCAAGCCCTCCTTCCTTGATGTAAAGCATGAAAACATAATGTGGGCATTAGACAATCTGTTTGTGTAAACACCAGTTTCTTTCTGAATTGATTAGGTTTCATGAAATGCTAAAGCTTCTATTAAAATATGAAAGATGGAAATGGAAGATGATATTTCAGTTGAAGTGCTACCCAGTCCTGGTGAGATAAAAATCCATCTGCCTTTATGCTACCAAATACAGCAAATCCTGCATCTTCAAGAGTGTGTGAAAAGTACAAAAAAACCCCCAAACAAACTAGAAACCAGAACAACTCCATAAGAGACTCATCTTACAGAGCAACTGGGGAGTTCCAAGAACCATTTCTGGTAGTCAGCTCCAAGGAGCTGTTAGTGATCTTTCCAAAGGGGCACAGCTCTTAACCTAAATAATTTAAAATCTGAACTCGACTTCAAAAAAAATCCTAAAACTATTTCAGCTCCTGAAACTGTTCAGAGTTCTGCAGAACAGGAACTGTCAAGACAGAACATTTTCGACATCATGCCACCTCTTCATTCCACAGAGCATCCTTCTGACAGTACTTCAGAACTCATAATATGCACATTGCCTCACATTCTCACAAAATGCTCTTTAAACCAGAATATAAGAACTCAAGTTACAAGACAGCAAAGCAAAATGTTTAAAGATGTCAAAGAATATCTTGAAACTACATCCAAACCAAAAATGCTTATGAAGCTTAGTGACAAAGACCTGATTTTAAAAAGAAACACAAATGGGTTCATCTTCAGCAGGTTTAACTCCTGCCCTTACATGAGCCAGGTCGGTGAAGTATTTACCTCTCACCTTCCAGGTGTTCTACAACCCTTGTCTGTGCCCTGTAAGCAAGAAGAAGTAACATGCTACATAATATACAACATTTTCCATGGGTTTTTTGTGAAGACATTAGGATTTCTATCAGAGATTTAATTTTGCCCTTTGCTAGAGAGCTAGAACAGTACTTGGATGTAAAAGACAAAGGTGCCTGTCAAAGGTAATGAGTTACCCCAGTTATACTTTCATTAATCACACAGAAATTAAGGATGCAAAAAGATTCCCTAAGAGAGGGGAGATTTTTCGAAACTTTAAAGCCAAGTTAAAGTGGTTTTCATCAGTCCTGCAAATCCGTTCCCTGGCACTCCTTCCTCAGTAATGAAGTAATTGAAATTAACGTGCCAAAGTACTTAATCAGAGCAGGATTTCCTCACATCCCATTTCTGAGAATCAAGTGATGGCAGTGGTAACTGATGAGGGAAACAGGGGGACAGTGATACTTACATGTGTTTAACCCAAAACCTGCATTAAGACTTTCCAGTTCACCATTCTCAGGTAAAACTCATAGAGAAAAAAATTTATCAGATCTATTAATATTCCACATTACCCTCAGGAGAAGTGTTTGCACAGCAAATTCATCACCACAGTTCTGCTAGAGACAAGTCAACTGACAACACTAAAAAGCAACAAAGAGAAAAAATCCACATAGTGGACATGTCAGGAATACTGTGAAGAAAGAGGGAAAACAGAACTCCACTCAATCTGACAACTTTTGATCTAAAAAGTGTTTCAGCCCACTCAGTCCCCTTTTCTTTCACTGGCTCTTGGAAAACTCTGCATGTTGGAAAAAACTATCCCTCCTTCTCAAATGAAAATTCAGTTTATGTACATATATACACACATATGTATAACGTGTTAAAAAGTGTCACCATTCTACTTAGAAGAAAGAAAACAGAGTTTAAATCTTAATTTCCTGCAAAGATGGTTTCAGAATGCAATTTATATACCCTTAACACTGAGCACATACCAAGGACCAGGAACACACTGCAATTTCAATTAAAAATAATACCTTAACACAAGAGTATCTGTATAATGGCAAAATACCTGGGGTTTTTGTAGAGGCTTTGATCTATTTATGTCTACTTATATTTAATGCTATGGATATTCTGAAGTTCACATCACATCCTTGGACAGAAGCAGATCCTGTAAGAGCAGAGAGACCTTTACAAAGATAAATGCACAAGGAGAAACCATAAGCCATCACTGGAACACATGCACCTGACAAATCAGGAGCACGTGGCATTTCAGGAATAACAGTGCCTACAAAAGATGCTTGAAAGAAGAGAAGTCAGTCTGCTTATGCATTCCAGGTGATTGCCAGCAACTCCTCATGCACATGGCACTGATTCATTCAGACAAGACAGTCAGAACTACAGTTCTGTCACATTTGTCAAGCAGAAGAAGACATAACTTAGATTCTACCTGACAATAGCAAATACTGAGCCCACAGCACGCCCATTAACACTAATAATTAAGATAAGTAGTGTTTCATTTAGCAAAAGGGCATCTGTACAGCAAAGCTGCAGACAGCTTCAGAAAAAGAATTACTCAGATATCATTTAGAGTTTATTTTATCAGATGAGTGTGAGGGTACTTGGCACACAGGCACTTTTGTGCAAAGCAGAACCCAGAAAACTTCAGTTGTATAAATATAATTATCATGTGATTTAAAGAACCTCTTTGGAAAGCAAAAATCATGTATGTGAAGACTCCCAACTAGAAGAAAGATACTAATGAAAATTGGAACATGCATTGGTGAAACAAATTGCTTTTTAACTCCTATTGCAAACTAAATTCATCTTTTAATCAGAGAATAAGACAACAAACACCGACAGCCAAACACATCCAAAGAAATTACAAAAAAGAATAAAGGGAAAAAACATCATGCATATGGTCTAGCTCTGCTGCTCTGACAAAACACAGCAGACCCTGAAGCCTCTTTAATTGATTGTTAAATTAGTGAACCTGAGCCTTAAAAAGGCAGAGAAAGAACAGATTCTGTAACTCCATTGGATACCACACACCTTGAAGCATCTCCTATTACCATTCTCCACTTTTCCTGCCCAAGGTTAAGTAAATTACCAGTGACTCTATGTGTGTGGGTTTTTAACATATATACACACACCAAAAAACCCTAATTAAACTTCAAAAAAAAAAAAAAATCCACTACAATGATTCCATGCAATGAAATGAAGGATTAAAACCTCAAGATTCAAACTGAGACTTTCAAAAGTTAACATCTGGAAATGCACTTATATAGGAAAAAAACCCCAAACACTGAGCTCCACCCAACAACAACATCACGAAAAAGAAATAAGTAAGTGCTCTTACAGGATTCTAAATACCAAAATACATTTTCTCATCATACATCCTGGTCTCTCATGATATGAAATGAAATTTAATAGGAACCTGTCATGAGACACTGGGACCAAAAGACATTTTATAACCACTTACAATAATTATTTGCATTTTTAGTAAAACAATAGATGAAGTCACAGTATTATTAACTCTGATATAACAGAGCAGTGATTGTTCAATGGACCAGAACTCAGTCACTGAATGCAGACTGATTGAAACAACCTGAGGAACATTTTTCTTCTTTTATGACTAAGACAATACCATGGAGAAGGGGAAAACTTTACCGCAAGCAATGACTAAACTTTGAATACATTTTTTGTCTTTTTAAAATTAATTGCCTACATAGTATCTACATATAAAATACCAAATCAACGTGAGACTGCCTGATAGATGAGACAAAACAGTGCAGAAAGTTTAGTGAACCACAGGCTTAAGAAAGAACCAAGCACACACTTCAAACACACAGACTGCTGGAAAATCTAATAAAATTAATGCTTTGTTTGTTGAACATATGAATTACAATTACAGTTTTATTGCTCTGTATTTGTTCAAATATACCCCAGTGTTCCTTTACACAAATCTACACTTCAAAAAAAATCAATGGAGTAATTAGAAATACTGTCGAGAATTAGTGCATTGAGTAACATTTCCATAATTTCTCCTAAGAAATGATTAACAGACCTTAGATACCATGAGCAGTGCTTTTGAGGGACTTAAGGATATACTTCTTTGGTTTTCCAATTGAAGAGAAGAGTTCTCATTTCCAACTGGCTTCTCATCAGCCAATATGTTACTTCAAGACTCTCCAAGAATAAGGAGTATTGGTACAATCAAGAAATCTTACATGCTATTATAGCACCAAGTGAAAGGGTTTTGGGTTTTAGACTGATAGAAAAGGTTTCCTTTGTTATGTGGTTTTAAATTTGAATTTCAACATAGGCATTATAAAAAAAAGAAAGGACAGAAAAGCAAGAAGGTCCATCCACAGGAAAGAGCCTTCCCTCTAAGCTGAGTCTACACTGTAACTTCTGCTGACTTTACAACGTCCTTCAGGGAAATCAAATCTGGCCAACAGTTTCTGTGCCAAGGGCTCTTGTTAAGAATCGTGTACAGAGCACATTGCTGGGATGGGCACAATCAGCTGTGCCACCAAACACCACCCTGACAGAATCAGCCTGAAATCCCATTTCCTCCTTAAGGTCTGGAGGGATCATTGCCCTGGGTTCACACTCAAGTAGGCAGTTATTGCTGAATTCCCTGCCATATCCTCAGTGCTCACTGTTGAGGGGTTTCCTAACAAACACCATTAAAAATACTCCTCCCTCATCATCTCCCCACCCAAAACAAAGCAGCTTTGCCTCCAACTCTACCACCTTCCCTCACTTTGTGTGAGATGTTGTACAGGTTTCCATCTCTCATTATTTTCCATTTACTTACTTTCCATACAGAAACTGAAGGTTTTTCTTGTGTTAGAAGGTAATTATTTCTATCAATCAGAAGACTAAATTACAGAGAAGCCAAATAAGCCAATGTTCAGACAGCAGCAAGGGGGTCCTGCCCTTCCCTCTCAATTTCAGTTCTCTTCCCAAATGAACATGGATGGTCTGCTGGAATCCACAGCTTCCCCTTAAGCAGGGAATCCATCTGATGCAATCTCAAGAGTTACCACATTGCATTCCAACAGGGAAACATCATCAAAAGGTAGGTCTCCACAAGCTCTGCCCCAAAGCTCTAAATGACTGAGAGCCAAAATCAATCAGTTCAAGCAACAGATCAACTTAACACTTCTTGTCTCCCAACTGAACAGCTGAATTTAGGAGGAGGGAACAGCAGGACTTGAAGATCTCAAACTGCAGTCTCACTGGCAAAGAGGGAAGTAATGTATTTATCATTTGCTTTTCTTCTTCCCCATATCACACAAACCTTAACACTTTTCAGAAACTTTTAATTATTTATTGTCCTGAATATACTAACAAACATTCTTTGGCAGATGAGACACATTTTTGCACATTCTTCCATGGATCTAGCCTGCCCCAGCTTCCAAAACTCAGACAGACTTACCAACACTTAGGGAAAACATTAGCTGATATACAGCAGCTCATTAAAGCTCCAAATCCCTCACCGAAGTTAACATACCAGCAGACATTTGTGTGTGCTTGGCATTGCTAAAACGAAAAACAAAAACAAAAAAAACCACCATTGTATTTGCTATTAAAAATAACCACAGTACAATCTGAAAGTTGGTAAGAACAGAGAACTCATCTGTCAGTTTGTTCTAAACAAATTCCTGCACTCACAGAAACAGTACCACGAATAAATTTAACATCTATAATGCACAGATTGAGCCTCAATCCATCATTTGGATGGGGCAGTGGAGGCCAGAAACAGAAGAGGGAACTCAACCCTTCTCCCCTCTCCCAAGAGCTGTGCAGAGACCCCAGCAACAGGAACAGTCTGGGCTCTTGAAGTCCCTGTACATGGAAAACAGAAAGGCTGGTACACAAACCACACCGGGATAGGGCAGGATAAGGGGAAACATGGGAATAAGGGAGAAAGGGAATTATAAAGTCTTTTATCTGAACAAAAGCCAGAACTTCCTTGGCATATTGCACTTGAAAAACCAGTTAAGAGTTTGAAGTAAAACCAAGGGATTCTTCAGGAGAGTATTACAATTGCAAATCACCAATAATCTCACATAGATTAGAGCAAAAATATTCCATGAGAGCCAGTACAGATTTCTAGTCCTGATCTCTTGCTTTGTCTCCATGGTTATTAACATGGGCAGTGTTTTGGGGACAAATGCATGGACTTTATGCTTTAAAGCAGGATTAAAAAACCATTTGAGAGCATTGAGGCCTCAGGCCTTCTCAGAGTACCTTAAAATTGCTGAAAAGCTCTCCCTGCCAAGCAAAGAGGTGATTTGCTCAGGTCTAAAAGAAGCCCTTCCTAGTTCTGATCTGCAGGGCAATGTTTCCTGTGATCTGGAAGTGCAAAGAATTGAGGCCCAAGGCATGAAAAGCAAGGGAGCTCTGCATGACACACAATGTGTGAGTAATAATAACCTCTCCAACACTGCATTTTTACCTGGATTTTGTCCTATGGGAACACATTCCTAGTAATGTAACTTCTATGGCACCTTCCCTTAAAATACAAGAGAGGATAAAATTATTGGTGACACAATGCCCAGCTGCTGGATATGATGAGATTTATACTGGAAATACACTGGGGAAAGTGTATTTCTGTCTGACTAAACAGTCAGTAAATCTCACCTCTCTGGTAAACAGACACCACCATGTCCCAAAAATGTAATGGATACCTTGTGAAAAAACCTACAGAACTTGCATTTTTCTACAGCACATATTACAAGAGCAAATGTTAAGTTGTTATGGGGGACTCAGATCCTGTACCAAAAACCCATTTATTTTTCCCCTTCAGGAAAACTACATCTCAGATATAACTAAACCAAACATCATCTTTAGGCCAGTGCCTAGATATGATGATATCCAGACTTCACAAGGGTTCTCCTACTTCTGGAAGATCCTAAAGATACAGATGACAGAGGGTACAGTTCTTCAGAATTGAGTCAACCTTGTAACCAGCTCTTAAAGAAAACACAGAACTTACATAGCACCCAACTATGGCAGAAAACACAACTGAAACAGCAAAGGAGACACTGTCATTCCTTTTTAAATTCCCCTCACCCTACCTTAAAAGCCTTCCTTCCTTTTTATCTTGAACACAAACTAGAACTTCTCAACAAGAAAAACCAGAAAAATTAGCCACAATCAGAAGTTCATCCAACTCTTCACTAGTGTTACACAGGAATGTGTTTCAGTGTATAATAGTTTTTCCTCCCTGAAGTCAGAACAGCCATAAAAAGGGGGGAGGGGAGGTTGATTGCACGAGTTCTGCAGCATCTGGCTATGCAATAAGACTCTTGAAATAATTTTCTCTAGTGTAGCATATAGCCAACAAATCTGGCAAGAAGCAACTTTCAGCATGTGTTGCTGTGACAGCAATGAATTATCACCCCAGTCTGCAGCAAGATTAACACTTACAACCTTGGCATGAGGAACAGTCTGCTCAGACTCTGTGTCAGGAGTACTCTTCCATGCTTAGGCTTGAAAGGGTGGGCTCACGTTAAGAAATTAGGAGCACAGAAACGTAGACATTTGTCTAAAATGTAAACAAACAGATAATTTCTAGGGGAGAAGGCAGTGTACAGCCAGAGAAGTAGGAACACGAAGGAAAACTCATGGTATGGAAGAAAGAATAAAGAACAAAGTAGCCATTGAAAACAAGGTACTGTCTGTCATAGAGGGTGTGCTCCAAAGAACAGATACAGAACAAAAATTGGGAAACAACACACCACATTGCTCCTGCTTAACACGAAAACACTGAAGTATCCACTCAAACCAATATGAAATAAGCGACTCTGAAAGCTTGGTGTGATCACTGAGTCCAGCTCAGGACATTACAGGGTTTGTCAGATCTCATGTGCTCTACAGCAGAACTCACCTTTACATGTGAGTTAAGGGCAGGTTCAACACCAACTTTGGCCTCACTGGAAGGTCAGAGAGGAAATTACATCAAAAGCCATCTCTGCTAAGAAGTAAACTCCTGGTCATCCATTCCACTTTTCCAGCTAACTGACCACAGAGAGAAGAAACATGGAAACAAAGCTCCTCACCACAAGTTCTTAAATCAAAAACTGCAAAGGGAAGTGAAGGACAAAGCTGAGGAAAACATAATGGAATCTCCTGCCTGCATGAACACTCACCATACTTAGACCTTCTTTTGCTCTGTAGAATTGACAGGACTATAAAGCATGACTTCTGCTCTTTGATCTGGTTTGGTAAATCTTTTTCAATAAACAGTTGGGAGATTCCACCAATCATCAATTTCAATTCTAATGCAATCTCTTTGCTTCATGAACCAGAAGAAACGTACATTAATGCTGTTAAGAGTTGATTTCACATATTATGTGTTCTACTTTCAAGACCTTAACTTGAAGGAAATACTTTAAGAAGTTAAGCAGTGTGAGTTGAAACATATGAATTGGTGAGGTTAAGGGATTCAGCACTGAGGAAGGGCAGGACAAAAGGATTTTGTGTCTTGAAAGAAAACTAATTCACTAACTATTAGTAGTAGCTGGATATAGAAGTATTTAAAGTGACAGGAAGAGTCTTGCAGGCATCACACTCAGCAAGGGTTTACATAGAACCAAGCTTCCTGCATGACAAAAGGAAAATTTCACCATGTCCTTGAAAAGCTTTATTTCAGATACCTGTAAGTAGATATAACACACCTGCAAAGAGAGAATTAAGAGAACAGTCTGTGTTGAGAATTTTGTAAGGAAGCTATTACAAGTCATTTACTACTTTGCTAGGAAATTACCTCAAATTCCCTGAGATTTAAAGCTTCTCCAACTAAAAAGGTAGCAAAAATATTGTGTAGCAAAGAGGAGTACACAACTGAGTAGAAACTGAAGGTCACTTTGAAAAAATCTACTTTGTAAAGAAATCAGGGAAATGCATCTAAAGCCTTTAAATATTTCTCACCATACATTTCTTCCCACTGCTCCATTACTGCAAGCTGGTGTGTCCTTCACGATAGACTCAGCCTTAAATTACTTGCCTTGCTATTACAAGACTGAATGATCACTCCCAAACCTATGTCATGCCCTAAGAGGTGACAAAAACACCATCATTCTCTCTTCAAGAACAGAGATAAATACTATTTAGGCTGGAATATGGTAACTACCGCTTTCTGTGGTCCACTCTCCTTGTAGTTCACTCCTCTACCACAATCATCTGAGCAAGGGACATCCTTCCTTGGCTATTCCCACTCATATTCAACAGTTCTGGAAGACTGACAGGGAGAGTTGTCTGAAAATATATCGTTCTTCCAATAAATCCTTCATACATACCATCAAGGTGAGTTTATTACCTTATTTAAATCAGATACTTGACATATCTGCCCAAAATAGTCTCATGTGCCCTCAGCTTGGGGCGTTTTTCAGCTGCAGTTCTGCATGTTGGGTTATACCAACTACCTGTGCAGCAAATACCACCACAGTGAAATCCAGGCTTGGCAGCTATTTTGGGCTGCTGGATTAAAAGTGTGAGCTGCATTAATGGGTCAATAAGAACAAAGCCTTCTGGGTCAAAAGAGTGAAGAAACACTGAGTAAGTTGGCATATCTCTGCTCCTCTACAAAACAAATGTCTGATTGAGCAACCACCAGGGAATTTGATTCTTCGACAAGTTTCACCCATTTACTGTCCTCATCTCCAAAACATGGGAATATTCAACCCAAAACATGGGTTTTGTGGGGTACATCTTGGGCAGATGAGGTTATTCTACTCTGATGAAGCTTGTTCTGGAATACAAAACAAACCACAGAGTTGAATACAATGCAGTAACACCAATAATTTATTCCCATGGTATTCTTAAATTTTTTTCAGTAAAAACTATAAAGTTAACTAAGCAAATGAAGGGATTAAAACATCTGCTTTTATTTTTGAGCATATCTGAAGTTGTCATTTCAGACAGTGGAATGAAGGGTTTGCGGTTTTGTTTCATTTTAATGAAAAAACTAAAAATATCAGCATTAACAAGCTTTTTCTAGTCTGAGTATCTTATGGATAACAGCATTTTTCGGTAGTCAGGAAAAAAACAGGACAACATATCAGGAACCACCACACTTAATCAAATTGAAAAAATCTGTCTCAATACTGAGCATCTGTACATGCTACGGAATTGAACATTTCACAGATACAGTACAGAGGCATAAACAAGGAAAAAGGAGATGCTAACACATTGAAAATGTTGAATAGCTGAATATTGTATTATGAATCCACTCCAAAAAAAAAGCCCGACAGATGCTCTGGCCCAGTCCTTTCCATGGCTGCACCAGCAAAGGAATAACTGAGTCCCAGGACAGCTCTTGCCCAGGGATGCCTGGCAGGGTTGCAGAGGCTGCACCTCTCCACGACCCTGGGAAGCACGTTTGGCTTTCACTGGAGTGCTGCTGTCTCCATCTGGCACCACGGCCCCGCAGGGCTCCAGCCAGCTGGCACCGCTCGGAACAGCCTTGGGGCTGCTCTGCACTGCACAAGGGAGGAGGCCAGAGGAAAACCAGCACCATAAAGAGATAATTTACAGTCCCATTATCCCATCACCCTCAACTACATGCAGCAGGAGCATGATCCAAGCACATGCCCCACGACCACATGCTTTAAACCAACAAAAAAGAGTTACATGAGCTTACCGGAGTTTGATTATAAAAGACGGAAATCTTAACTTAAGAGACGGGCCTATTTAAAGAGGGACACAAGTGGCTCATAACTTGATTACTTGGAAAAACACTATTCACTTCATTAAATTAAACATAATATGAAAAGTGGATTTGCTGTAATAGCTGATCGCAGATTACAGGCATTCTACACTCCCTGATTCATTTATTTTTCACAAGGAAACTGGGGTAACTTATTTGCATACAGGAGTAAGTTCCAACAATTGCAGACATAAGACAAGTTTCACATGTCAGGCTCAGCCCACACCAGTCCATCTCCTGTGAGAACAGCAGGTACAAGCACACAACTGCAGCACTAGCAGAGGTTCCTTCACAGAACCTTTTGGATGAAGTATTAGAAACTCTTTACAGAAGAAGCCCCCATTAGGACAACACACATGGTCTGTCACTGGCACAGTCCAGAGGACAGCAGCAGTTGTTACTCCAGCTGCCACATGCAGCCTCCCAGTGTCACTACTCAGGTCGGTGAAATATCAGTAAGAGGAGGAAAAAAAATAATTTTCATCTTTATCTGTTCTTTCCGGTTCATGACACAACCACACAAACATGACACAGCAAAGGTACAACAGCAAGAACGTGCAGCCCAGAGCTGGTAATTCCTTACACTGTAAAGGATAGACATTTGTACACCCACAGCTGAAGAGTTGGATTTCACGTTCCTCTCTCACCAGTCTCCATGATAATGCACAGAAAGGTCCAAATTTTACATCTCTTGCTTTCCTCTGGTAGATCAAATACTGCCTGTCCTTTACCTCAGTGGCATTCTCACCCAAACCATTTACTAATTCCATCATGTACTTGTGTCCCACCGGACCCATATCTATAACTAGTTTCCAAATTTCAATTCAAGCTTTTAGAACTTGTCAGATTTGCTAACTCACCTTCTTAACATCCTTTTGACCAGTGCATAAAACTTGTCTGCCAGCTCAATGTGCTTACAGAGTTAAACTGCTTGCTTTATAAAGAATTGCTGTAATAAAGTAATTCTTCAGGTTACTGCAAAATTGGAGTTCTATTTTTCTACAATGAGATTTTTGCAGTACACAGCCTAAGACAAAGAAAACATCTACTCCATGAAACCTTTCAATAAGGATGTAATTATTACAAAGAGATGCAGAAAAATTTAATTCATTTGGGCAACTCTGGAACTTGCATATCAAGAAAAGTAGTAGCAGAACTACTATGTGACAAGGAAATACATAATGAAGGACAACTAAGATAAAATTATGCTGAACACAGTATAAGATAAATTTCCTTAGGGAACAGCCTCATCCTGACATAGGAGTCTTGTTCCTCTTTATGCACAGAACTGCAGGAACTCTTGAAACTATTTTCATGGCATTTCTCATCCTGTTCTCCACATCAAGATCATCCTGCAACCAAAGACACAAAAGGTAGTCATGACTGACCAAAGAACTGAGTGTTCATCATGCAGATAAACCAATAATAATATCTAATAATAAGCTCTAGGAAGGGTGGGGATGCTTGCTGAGAGAGCATGGCAGAAGTGAGAAATGCACAGAAGCCAATGTGAATGAGAGTTTCACCCTGGTCACCAGCTGCCAACAGGACAGAGATACATTTAAGAGCAAAACTAGGCAGTAATATGAAAATAATGAAGCACAGCAAAGAAAAACATAAAACCTTAAGACAAATTTTGCATTTGTCCCTGGAGGGCAGAGGGTCACAAAAGCTCACCTAACACAAACGAGGTACTGAAATCAGCCAGCTATCTCAGCTGTCTGCACTTACTGATCTGTCATACATCTGCTGTGCAATAAATCTCACCTTTATTTACCAACTATATTGTAGATGAGGTCCCTTAAAATCTGACTTGCAATGCAGTAACAGGCTGATTACAGAGGAAAGAGGCACAAATTGTAATTAGACAAACTTTGTGAAATAACCAGGGTGTACAAAGACACAAGGAGGGAAAGATACTTTTTAAATAGAAGTTGGCAAGGGGGAGGTAGGCAAAAATAAAGCTTATAAACTGCTGCTTTCTCTCCTTGTGCTGATAAACACTGAAGTAATTCAAGTCTGTACTTGATGCAAAAACAAAAGCCCTTTAAAAACAGAAGCAAAACATACATATAAAAGCCCTGGCAGTCAATTCAGTGAGATGAATCCAAAGCCAAACCCTATTTAAAAGAGGCTACTTGGATGCATGAACTCCTGAGTGACAAGCGAGGCAAATGGAACTCGGTGCCACATGGGTGTTTGATACTCCATCATCCCCATCACTAAACTACATTCAAATACTGCAGGCTCTTTTATGTGTTTAAGAAAAATAAAGGTACTAATAATTACATGATTTTTGAATATGCTACTTTTTAAACTATGGATTAATACACAGATGAAAACTTGGTTTAATATCCTAGGGAGCTGCAACACAGAACTCCAGATGAAGATATTAATGACAAAGAAGAGATATTCCAATGATCTCTTGAATGAGATGTAGATTAATCTCTACATCCTAATTCTACATAAACATAACTCACTGAATGTATGAATAGTTATATTTTCACATCTTACATGTATATGCAAAAGAGCTCAGCTGTGTGTTTAAACCAACCATGGCAAAACCAGCATGGTACAAAGACAAGACCACTTCAGTTCAGTCAAATCCCAGTTCTGTGTTCAGACTTACTACTAAGCAGTGTCACAGTTAGTGAGCTGCCTCTCACCACTATTTTAAATATGAGGATATTTAATATATTTGTCATGTTTAATATCAGAATTTGTGTCAGGATATGAAAACTTGCACTAGCCTCAATATTTACATTAAAAAGACATTACATTTTAAGTAATGTCGAAAACAACTCTTATTATCAATATCCACTTTTTTCTCCTTTTTTGAGTTTCACCTTGTGTAACACCCAATTTTTTTGTTCAATGATAAATTTAGTGCACTGTAGATCTTCACAGAAATATTTCCCACCAGGGATATGCTGACATCACCAGTGATACTATGCAAGAGGTAGACAAGAAGAGCCACGTTAATTTCAAGCTCCATTAAACACGAGATAGGAAGAATGAGAGGAGGGGAAGAAGTTCTCTTTACCAACTTTAAAAGTAGCAGAGACAGGCAAAAAAAAAAAACAAAAAGGGTTTTACATTAGCGTTACATATCACTGAGAGGTTTCACGAAAAATAAAACCAAACCTGAAGTAACATTCTACTTAAGTAGAAAGATGAAAAATCTAAAGTAGAGTGTTAGCTGTATTCCACACACAAAAGAATGTGACAGGACAGGCTGCTTGCTGCTAATCAGTTATCAACTGATAGAGTGAATCTCAGGTTACTTTGAGTCAACTGGTGTCTGGTAACAGTTCTCTTTACAGATCCTCAAACAGGTCTTGAGATAGCTAAAATGAGTCTTTCTCTTAAATGAGAGAGACCAGCACCACGGCAGCTGCTCCAGCACTAAAGTAAACCACAGATCATTCTGGAGCTGCTGTGCCAGTTGCATTATGTGGTCCCACTCCTCGGAAAAAAACGTAGTTTGAAGCAAAAAGAATGCAGGTTAATTTTGAAAGGAGTAACTCTTTACAACATTGATTCTATTACCAGCTAATGCAGCAAAGTTCTTAACTTGAATTAAGCCAAGTGTACGTAAGAACTGCCAAATCAGTATGTAAGAGAATACAACCAAGACAGAGCTTTCATCCAGTCAGAACAGATCTATCAGCTTCTAGAACTGTTTCTGCTAAGGAAAGGTTCCCAATTCAGGCCTCTCAGATAACATATGGCTCTCCCTACACTCCAACACTGCTTGCTGACAACACAGTCCAGGATAACAGAATAAACTGAAATGTCATTTATAGCATTTCACTCACTTGCTTCATTGTCCATAGGTTAACAAGAGACTGGAGACAGTGGCTCTAGGCAGCTCTTTCTATCCAAGTCTAGAAAGGTTCTAACAATGGCTCTTTGCATGCTGGGGAAAAAAAATATTTCTTGAAGTAATGTCTTTAACAGGCCAGTGAAATGCATATGGGTCACCTTTCTCCTGATGCCACTATACCTGATGTATAATAAGAGGACAGGTGTATCTCCTCACCTCGGAGCTGCTGAGGGCTACAGACACGTTACAAATACTTGGAGAACCATGGGATGTAAGTAATAAAAAATCCCAAACCCACCGGTTTAAAGTAGCTGCCAGTCAAGTGGAACCAAAAGGTGTGGCTGATTAAAAAAAAAAAAAAAGCCCTATATCTACCAGGAAAAAGACAACAAGGTACCATAGTTTCTTCATAAGAATTCATAGTTGTAAGAATTCATAGATCTGCACGGGAACAGGAAAAACTGCAGGTACTTGGTTTAATGCAGGAAACACAAGGTTTTTAACAAACTTAATCTTTCTCTGGCTAAAACAAATCAGCCACCACTGGGAATCAAACTAAGAGTTGCAAGAGATTTTGTTAGAAGAAGGATCCCCAGAGTCCATCCCAAAGGAAAACATTTTTTTGCTCAACTCACGGAGCAGTAAGTCAGGAGAAGGGGATTCAGCAATCCACAAGCAGAAAACTTCCAGTATCAGTCAGTAACGTTTGCCTCTAGATTCGTTACACCAGTTACTGAAACAGAAAATCCTCAAATGAAAGAAGGAGAGTAGAAGGTTTGCAAGCAATTTGCAGCTCTGCTTTCACCTTAATGCTACAGATTAAGGCTTGAAACAAAAATGAGGCTATCACCTAACCTTTGTTTGGGGTTTAAAGCTTTGATGGCTTAAAATAAAGCTCAACAGATAGTCCAGCAAATCAAACAAAGCCATTCCACCCTGCTCACCTTCACACTAATGCTGAAAGTATTTAAACTGAAATGACATCGAGTAAGCAAATAAAATCGTCGACTGCAGACAAAATTAAAGAGATGCTACAACTACTCTGACAAACAGCTCGGCTATGAGCAAATCTTGACTGCTGATAAGACTACAGAAAAAAAGAAAAAACCTTCTTGTCCAACATATCCCTATTTTTTCCTTCATCAGCTTATGCAGATCCATCTTCTTGCTCTACAACAGGGAACAACTACAAGTAGGGAGAAAATTGCATTTACTGTCTTCTCCCATCCATGTTAAAAAATAGAGAAGTCTTGATGGTTCAGATCCCACAACTCAGGAACTGCTATTAACCACCTTCAAGTTCACAGCGCAAGACTAATTCCTAACCTTTGGCCCAGAAACCAACAAGTGATTTAAAAAAAACACAGCACCGGAGACAAAACAAGGATTAGCACCACTATCAAGAGGAAGGTCTCATTAGTTCTTCAGCACGACAGACATAACGTCAGTGGAGCATTCTCCATCTGGCATGTCCCACATACCCAGACGTGAGATTTTAGCTCCGTACCCTTGTGTATCTCTCACACCAAAGGTCGTGTCTTCACACCAAGAGGAAAGAGAACATTACCTTCAGCAGGTCTAAGGACCTTTTTAATCCTTAGTGGTTAAGAACTAAGGAAGATTGCTCAGGTATGAAACTGGAGACCTCCTGAACAATGAAGCTTGCAGTTGACTTTGACACTTCTCATGGGCTTTCAGGGAGAAGGCAGTTCCCACAGCACATGGTAAAGAAGAACATCCTTCCTGAGTCAGACAGTTCATTTAGGCAGCCAAAGCAGAGCATGCTGCTGAAAAAGAGGTAAGATGCTTCTTGAATCCTGGACTCCTCTTTCAAATACTCCACAGGATTTGTAATCGAGAAGTTTGGTGCACATGCTAAAAACGTTAAAGAGAAACAAGCTAAGATTTCCTTATTAACTTCAGCAATCCAAACACCGAGCCTGTGAAGGTGGCACAGCCTGGTGAGGTTCCTGGCCCATTTGTTACAGTACAAAGCAAATCACCTAAGCAACATCTCCCTCTTCCTGGACAGGTACATGGGGCAAGGCCCTTGGGGAGCAAACATGCCTCAATAGGCACGTGAAGTTCCACCAGTAGCTTACCCTGAAGACTGCAAGGTCACTTTAGCAAGAACATGACACACTGATTTAGACTGTGAACCACAATACTTGCCACTGAAAACATGACATGGCAGTTATTTGCTAAGTTATTTTAAGCTTCTTCTACTTTGAAAGTTAGGAAATGAACCAAAGTAATTCCAGGTTTAAGTCTAAGAATTGATTATCTGTCAAAATATTACAAGGAACCACACATTGAAGTCACAAGTTCATGGGGAGAATGATATCTAACGAAAAGTCAGCACCTATAAAAGCAAATGTTTCTTCATATCTGAAAGGATCAATTGGTCTGTAGGACCCATGTAAAGAGAGAATAATGGAAGAAACAAGAGAAGCTCTCAAACAGGCAGCAATATGCCAGAACGCAGCCGCTGTCAGTGAGCGTGCAGAGCTCCTGACAGGCAATTATTCTTTGATCTATTGGCTGAAGCACTGAACAAACATTCTGAAATTCCACACAGAACCTTGTGCATATCACAACTGTGCTCACAATGACCAGTTTACTTTCATCATCAAGAGCCTTTTCAGGGTGGTGATAGTAGGAACCATTCAGAACGGGACAGTTTTCCTCCAAGGCGTATAGTCCAGGAAGAGGGAATTTAATCATAAATTCAGTTGCCCTTCCAGCACTGAAACCATTACTTACCAACTCCTGGACACAAAAATGAATCTACATGTGTAATTGCTCACTGATGGGGACAAAAGCTACATTCAGCACTGCAAAACAGATTTTTCTCATCTGTAATTCTAAAGGAATAAACCAAGTGTTTCAAGTGTAACCCTACAGAAAAAATGGGAAAAGCTGACACGAAGGTCTGGCACAAGGCTCTCCAGCATCCTCTGTCTGCTCTGTAATTCCTGAATGGGGAGTAGTGATGACAAATTGAAGGACCTCTTCTAGAGTGTTACTTAATTAAGTGTGAGGTAATTTTCACATCAAAATATTCAAGGTAAAGTCCATGACCTACAGAAACACGAGCTTTGCCATCAGGTTATTAAACAGATTCTAACTACGGCAAATTAAAAATTAAGAGTTAAAAGTAAAGTCCCCACAATGAGACAGCCCACCCTAATTCTGTGTCACTTTAACACACAACTTGAGCCCTAAAACCTAGCTCCAACTTTTAATCACAATAACTACAATTTCAAGAGTCAGTTTTCGGATTTCCCTCTCCCTCTTCTCCTGTTCCACTCTCCAGTGTGACAGTTTTGTCTTTGCTTAGGCTTCACCACCAGCACACAATTACACCACAGCAAACCCTGTGCCTAGAACAGCTTGTACGAGTGCTGCACTTGAGTTTGGCCAAGATGCAGTGAGATGAGGCAAGTCACAGCCTCACTCCTCTGTGTGGATACAACAATGTATCGTGATGACAGCTCAAATCCTGGCACAGCCAACGCTTGGGGAGCAAACACACTCCGAAAATCTTCACCAGAACCCCAGCGCCTACAAAGATACATACACAATTACCTCTTGACTGAGGATTGACATACATGTTCAGGAGACAGCTTTCTCACTATAAACCAGGCTCTAGAGCCATTCTGCTCAAAGCACTGGCTGTAAAGCAAACTGAACCGCGAGCTGGAGCTCGTAAAAGCTTATTCACAGAAAAGGTGCATATTAAAACCGAATAGCAGAGCACTAAAATGGTCTGCCAAGGCAGAACGCAGTGTAGGTACAGCAGAATGGACCCTTTCTGCCCCCTGCAGTTCCCATTGCTCCCTGGATTTTTTAAGACAGGCTTAGGACAGATAGTACTTACCATTCCAGAACCAGAACCATTTACATCTTGGCTCTCACCAACAGCCAAGGCATTTTTACATCTATGTTCATCTATCCGACAGTTAAATTGCCCAGTGCCTTCCATAAAGATCAATTATATATATATGGAATGTTTCCTGTGATAAACACATAATGTGACTGTCCTTGATCATGCCATAAAAAGAATATCATCTGCTAATAAACCTTTAATTTAGCCTCATCATTTTGATGATTAGGATTATGAAGAATCTTCACCAATAAATAGGTGCTCTTAAGCAGTTGCAGCTTGCTCCTAGAATATATATACACATATACATAATATATGTGTATGTAAACTATTAAAGGACAAAGGCTTGTTTTCCAGTTATATGGACTATGGGAATTTTATTTCTAGTTATTAGACTATAAATATGCCACCAAACAGAAAATACAATTTTTCATGTAAAACTGTAAAGCATACATACAGACAGGGAATTTCAGTGAATTAAGATTCCATGGAAGAAGGTCTCATGTCCATATACATGAGGGGTAAATAAAGTACCATAACTGTCATTTATAGACTTGCTTCAAACCTTATGAACATAGACAGGGAATTGAATCTCAGTTTAGCCACCTAAAATGTTCCCCTATATGTGATCACGTACACCCACATATTTCAGGTGGGCTGGATTCAGAAACCCAACTGTTTTCATACTGGCAACCTGCTTAAAAAAAAGGGGGAGGGGGAGGGAAGCATTTTTAGCATGTATTAGGAAAACTGGTGTTTTCCCTGAGCTGACAGATAATTGTGAAACAATCCTGTTCTGCTTTATGAGCCTGGCTGTGCAAAGAGGAAGTGAGAACAGATTGATTACAATGGAATATTCTGTATTTCCAGCTGTTTTCTCAAGCAATGAGGAACACATCCCTACATTAGATTTCAGAAGGAAAAAGCTGTTGCAGCACACAAGAGGTATGCAGGTTACAGAGGATGCTCCAGATTTAGAAAAAGGTAATTTTTCTAATAAAATTTTATTTTCATTCTTCCACATAGCACTTGGTTTATATTTGTCTGAGACATCTTCATGCCCCACTTATAATTTTTTTCTTCCACAGCACATATATAATTTTTTTCTCCATTTAAGCTGAAAGCACCATTTACTATATCCCAATTTGTATTTTAACATGCTATAGGCTAAATAAACCCAGATTTTGACTAATATACTTCATAATACTGACCTGTAGGGAATTGCAAGATATTGAAAACAAGTCTGGCTATACTTTACAGGGCTATCAAATAATTAAATCCATTTAAAACATATTTCTTCTCAGATTCCATTTCTTCCTCTTTAGGTAAAAAAATAGGGAAATTCGATTGTCCTGAGAACGTGAACTGAACGCAGAAAAATGGTTTGGCATCTCACCCTTTTAAGTCCATCCTTCATGCTCTAGTTCTATTACAAATAATAAGCTGAGCAGCTTAATGCAAAGCACTGGGATCAGAAAGTTTTCAATGGGTTGTTCCAACAAAAACACAATCCGTGCTGTCCCAAACCCCAAGTTTTGCTCCGTGTAGCTGCTGCCTTCCCCTCCTCAGTCACCAATGCGACGACTGACAGAAATCTGCCAAGTCACTTTGAAGTAAAAACTAGTTGATTCTAGGGAAAAACAGTAATTAGTTGCATAGTGTAGAGAGAAGCCCTCCAGAAACACAGATGTGTGAAAGGATGTTATTATAGGAGATAGGTGGGGAAAAACACTCTTCCTGCTTTCTACCTGGTTTACAGGCATTTTTCCCAGGCAAAAAGCAGCTCCCAGAGCAAACCTCTCCTGCCCTTCCCTGTACTCCAGGCTGAGGCAGTTCCTTCCCCCCGGCCCCACCAGAGCAGGAATCCCCTTTTCCAAGTGGATTATCAGCACGAGCAGCTTTTTTTTTCTTCTTTTTTTTTTNCATATAACCGAGCGAGCCGCAGCCCCCGGCGCCGGGACCCGCTCCCAGCCATTGTGCTCCGCGCAGCCCCCGGGGCTCGGGCGCGGCCCCGCGGGGCTCCACAAAGCTCCGCCACAGGCCGGACGTGCCCGGTGCCCCGGGCCTCCCCTCCCCCCGGTATTCCGGGAAACCTCCGGGAGGAGGAGGAGGAGGAGGAGGAAGCGGCGGCGCTGCGGAACAGCCCCGCTGCGGAAAAGCCGCCAGGGCAGGTGGCAAGGAGGGAGGCCCCGCCGGGGCTGGTTCCCTCCTCCATCCCGGTGCTCCCCCCTCACCATCCCGGAGGCACCGAGCGCTTCCTCCTCCCTCCCCCCCAGGACCGCATGCGGGAGCTCGGGCCCACCTGCCCCGTGGGGAGGGAAGGAGGGAGGGTTGGAGGGGGACCGGACCCGTCCCCTCCCCG
>VZTR01025311.1:222444-237907 GCA_013400775.1 Chaetops frenatus
CGCCTCGCCCGCGCCCCCCCCGCCCGCCGCGAGCAATGGTCCGAGCCGCTCACTCAACCCAGCCCGCCCGGCCCGGAGTGGGATAGACCAACGGGGAAGGTGCGGGAGGAGCGCCCCCTCTGCCCCGCCGCCCGTGAGGGAGGGAGCGGCGGGGGGGAGGAAGGCGGCGATTGGTCCGATTACCTGTCAATCAACCCCTCTGTAGCGTCTCATTGGTTGGTTTCCCTTTCTTCTCTCCCCCTCCACCCTTCCTACCTAGCATTTCCCCCGCCGGAAAGAGGCGGGACGTCCCGAACTATTGACAGGATACCTGACCAATTGTGATAAGAGGCGGGGTCTAAGTAGTGGGAGCGGTGGTATGATTGGTTGGATGGACGTCAGTCACGGTGCAAGCGGAGAGCTGATTGGCTGTGGCCGCGGTGGGGCGGTCCTTCCCAGAGCAGCCCGCGCTGCTGTCACATCCGCTGGTGCGGCTCTCGCTGTTCCCTCAGTGGTTTCCTGAGGGAAGAGGGATCTCCTGAGGGGAGAGCGATCGCCGGGCTCCCGGGAGAAGCTCCGCGCCACGCTCCGAGCGGCTCCCAGGACCACATACGGTCCCTCCATACCGCCAGCGTGCATCCTGGTGTTTCCGTAGGGAAGAAACAAAAGCGGTGTATAACGAGAACTGGTGTTATTTCAGCTTTTTCTGATACAAGGAAATGGGAAGACAGTGAAAAATGTTGGAATCTGTCCATAGTTTTCAGCCTGTATGCCACACACACTATAGGGTTACACTATGGAGTGAGGCAAGAGGGAAAGGATGGAGATTTTGGCGTGGTTTCTGAAGAGAGAGACCTTTGCAGAGGCTTCTTAGACAAGCACTGCGAACACTGTGCAACAAGGAAATAAGCGGTGAAGTGCCACCACGTTATTTCACCAATCCCATTTTTCAGTGCGGGCTAATCACATTCCTCGGGAGCTGTAACCTTGAAATCCTCACCTTGCAGATTTTCATACAGTGCCCAGTTTCCTGACCTGCTGCTGCAGCTTACAAGAAATAAAAGACAAAAACTGGTGACAATCACCTGAGGACTTTCCATTTTCTCCAGAGGTGCTGCTATTTAAAAAAAAAAAAAAAAGCAAGGTAGGTAGTAGGGGACCTAGTTTATGATTTGTATATAAGCAGGAGGTTTAGTGGCAAAGTAGGGCTAAGAAAAGAGCTGGGTTTGTGCCCTCGGGCTGAGGCAGCAGCAGGACACGCTGTCCTGGGTGGGACACCTGTAATTGTTCCATCTCCTGGCTCAGACTGCTGTTTAGCCTCTCCCAGAAATCCCTCTTCCCTGCAGTCTGGGGATTAGACTCCAGCCATAAACCTGGAATTGCCCCACAGGTGGAAAAAAAAGATGCCAGGAGCCAGGAGAGGGCCCAATTATCCCACTGTGTACACAAATTGCACTGAATGTTTCAGAAGATTACCAGTGGAATGTGGAGGAAGGCTGTACCCTCTCTTTGACCCTATGTAATCATTAGACCTATTAAGTCATCACAGTGCAGCCTACACATCTTGGAAAAGGAACAGGAATTGGTGCTGCACATCCTTCCTGTGTTAACTCAGCTTTCTCAGGAGAATTAACCAGTTTTCAAAAGCAGGAGTCACAGAGAGCCAGCCCCTTCCCTGTGAAAGCCACCTAAACACCCCTCAGAAAAGAAAGAAGTTAAGGGTTGCCAGCTCAAGGTGCATAGAAGGGGATGGAATGGGTGATTAATTATTCTCTGAGAATTTCCAATTAAACAAAACCCCCAATATTGCTACAGTCCAAATAAAAGCAGAAAGTTATTCTTATTCTGCACCAACCTACTGTTACTAATCTGGGGCTTTTCTCCATGGCTACCACATCAAAACAGGAGATAAAGATAAAAGAGAGAATTTCTGCCAATGAAATTTAAGTCCATCTCGCTGAAAAAACAGGATACCAAGGAGACAATACATATGTTCAATGTCCTGCAGACTCTGAAATTTTCACGGAGATTTCTGTGCCACTCTGTCTTGCAGAGTCCCTTTGTTTACTCCCTGATAGGGTGTGGTGTCCTATGCAGAAATAACAAGAATTGTGAGTTTAAATGCAATTGTTTTAAGAAACACTTACATTTTTTAGTGGTTCTCTCTCAGAGACCAATTTCTTTTGGTAAAATACTGATTTTTCTCTCTGGCCATTTCTAGAACAATTAGCACAGTTAACTACTCCTGTCCTGGAGGTTTCTGCCCATCACTTAAAGGCCTGCTGAGGATATGAGGAGCATCCTCTGAGCCACAAAGAACCCACATGCAGGACATCCATCCTGGACCACACCTGGTGAGACCTACTGTCACTTCTCAAAGGCAGCAATGTAGAAATTTAAAGATCAACTCTTAGGGGACAGTTCCAAAGTATGGATGTTACCTTTCAAACTTAAAGTTCCCCCAAGGTTTTCCTGGCACCTTATTCTCCCTAAAAGGGGTCTATTTAAGCTAGAAAATCAACTTGATGTTCTTGTGGTAAATTGGAACCAGAGTAAAACTCCACTTTGGAACAGTGTGGAGAAAGAAAAGAGTGGCTTTAGAGATTTTTTAGAGGCCAGCTCCTGACTTGGGGAGTTTGAGGCAAAACTCTACACATGTCATTAAACCCTTTGCTTTCTGTCCTGTGGAGACACCAGAATCTTTCCTATGAAGTATAAAAACTTCCAAGTCTACAAACACTTCTTGATTGTTGCAGCCCACACACTAAAGGTGACACAACAGCACAGAGCAGCAGCCAAAACAAAATAGGAGTGGAAAATAGTGACAACATTTTGTCAGGTAGTAATTGTCAAATCAGGGCCTGCTTGCTGCACACACACACACACACACACACACACATGGGTTTACAAGTTTGCTCTACTTCAGTTTACTCTTGGGCATAGCTTGGGAATGTTTCTAGAATAAAACCTTTTGGTGCAGCAGATAGCTTGGGAAAGGATTTGCCTCTTGGGGAAGGAAACAGTTTCAATCCCTCCTGTGTCTCTTGGAAGAATTTTTTAATTTTAAAGCATTGATGATTATGCTAATTAGTGCTTACCCTCCAATGCCAGTGGAATATAAATGTTGATAGTAGCTAAAACACACTGCAAATGTGCATCAGAGTCTTTCTCCAGAGAGTCATCTGTGTTCCATGATAGCTCAGCTGGGGAGAAGCAGCGTTCTTCACATGGAAAAGCAAAGTAACTTCCTCTTCTATCCATGTCATCCCAAGATGGCACTTCTAGATTCCTCTGGATAGCCTTGAGTCCACTGTTACCTCATCACTTGGGCATGCTTTGCCATGATATGTGGTAAAATGTCCAATTTAGTTCTCAGGTAAAGAGGAACCTTTCCCTTAGATCAGGAGTGTGACCAACATCAAGGAGTTGGGTAGGATTCCTATAACCCTGGATTACAAGTGAAGCTGACCTCTAAGTTTGGACCTGCAAGAGGCTGAAGCTCCTGGCTCCACAAGTGGATTTGAAGAGGGATGTTCAGGAGCTTTGTTCCTGCAAGCACAAGGGCTCTCCATGCTGATAACCAATACAGGATATGTGAAGATTCCTCAGTACCTCTCCTGCATTTTTTCAGGCACTCTAAAAAATACAAGTTCTTCCACATTCTAAAAGGAAAGAACTTACAGAACAATTCTGCTTACTGAAACACACACTGAAGAATGTTTTAAAGCCTAAAAAGAACACTTTTAACTCTTAAAAATTACCCTATTTTTAATCTTCAGTGATTTCTTTCCCCCCTGAGCTCAAGCCTTTTGTCATCCAAGCATTATATACTTCCATCCAAGTAGTACTGCCATTGCTTAATCCAAAGGCTTTAAAGTAGATGAGGTTGTATGTGTGGCTGCAGGGCTTAAAGCTCTGGAGATATCACAGGCAGAATCCATGGTGTATTTCTGCCTAAAGCTGATTGCTTCTGGTTCCCTGCAAAGTTCAGCTGAGTTAACCTCAGACACCTGAAGGTCTGTAGGGAACACTGGTACTTTGTCATTTATCTTGGGGATGGAGTAGTGACCTTGCTACAAAACCAAATTGTAGTCCCAGCTACAGCAGCTTCTCTAAAAAGCATTGTTTTCATCCCAGTCCGTTGGTAATGGCACCTGGTAGGTGCCAGAGCAGAGATTTCCCTGTGGCTCAGTCTTAGCATAGGAGACAGAGCAGCTTCTTGAATCCACAACATTCCATGACAAAGGATTGGTTCAGCTGTGCAAATGCTGCCAGAATTATGATTGTCAGTCCAAGGACTGCACAGATAGGTGGATTTCAGTGGATCAAGCTGACTCTGAACTTGGTAATCAGCTCTTGACATTCTCCTCTGGAATCATGTAGCCCTCTATAGCAAATTTAAAGGTATTGACATGAAAATTCCTTGTCACTGAGATCTTTTGCAGACCTCTTCAAAGCAGTGGACAGGACTCCAAGGATTCATGGCCCATGGATTGAAAATAGTCCTAGAAAAACATGCCTGTGCTTATTTTTCTGAAAATCACCCGTTAGGTTTCCTGTCAGCACTGTCAGAGGATGAAATCTTGGCCCCAGCTGAACTCAACAGGAATTTTGCCACTGACTTGAATGGAGCTAAAATGTCACTCCTGCTATTTGTCAAGCCAATTACATCCAGACAATACTTTAACATCTGGCTTCAACTGAACACACAGAGCAGTTCACTCCCTCTGTCTCTGAGGACAGCATGGGACATTGGCTATCTCCATAAAAACTGAAACATTTGTTCTTGGCAAGCTGCTTGTAATGAAGAGGGGATCCATTCAGTGACATCCAGGAACCAAGTCCCTGTTCCATAGCCTATAGTTATTGGAAATAGCATCAATAAGTTTTCTGTCACTTTCTGGGAAAGCACCCATCTACTGTTGCAAGTCATTCTGTTGTAAAAACTTTGTTTAGAACAGCAGATCTGGCCTCATCTGTGGTTTCTCACAGATGAGGGGGGTTTTCACCCAGTTCATCTTCTGTTTCCCAAGGCACTGGAAGGTCCCTTGTGAGCTCAGGGAGCAGCATTTCTATCTAAACCCTTCCGAGTATGGTGGTCAAAGGTAAGGCTGGAAGAGAACTGGTTGTAGGAGAACAAATGGTGTGAGCTCATTTCCCTTTCTAAAAACCCACCTGAGACAAGGCAATATTGATTTATTGCAAAATATAAAGGTTAGGTCAACCTCAAGTGGGGCACACCTTTTCCTGGTGGAAAAAATAAAACTCTAGAGTTAGTTGATCAGTAGTGATTAAAAAATCTATTTGAATGGGCAGACTCAGGATCACAGAATGGTTTTGGTTGGAAGAGACATTGAAGATTATCCAGTTCCAACCCCCTGCCATGGGCAGGGACATTTTCTACTAGACCAGGTTGCTTAAAGCCCCATCCAACCTGGCCTTGAACACTTCCAGAGATGGGGCATTCATAACTTCTCTGGGCACTACTGGGCATCCACAACTTTCTCAGAGTCATTGGATGATGTCTGGAAGAACAGAGATGTACAGAGAGAGGGGCTTTTATGCATCAGGTAGACAGGGATCTGTTCCCAGCTCTAGTACAGGTGAGTTGCTGTACTGCTCACCTGTGCAAAACCAGCTTCCCTTGGTCTCCTTCCGTCCCCTGGGATGCAAAACCAAACCCAGTCACCAGCATCTGATGAACCTTAATTCCCAGCACTTAAATAATTAGCTTTCTCAAATGTACAAAAACAACTCTCATTTTCTGGATTAATGAAGGGAGCTGGGTTCCACTGAGCACAGCTATTATGGAGCTGCTAATGCTGTGTTTGATTCCATCTCTGCCACTGAGCACAGAGCAATCCAGGCCCCTGGGAGAGCAGGAGCACGGGGAGAGCAACGCTGCAGGGTTAAAGTGGAAGCCAGCGGGGGAAACCCTGGCAGTGCTGTGTGGGTTTGTGCAGAGGGAGGGATGGTTTTATTTCTGTGTCTGCTGAGTCTCATCTGGGTTTCTGATGATGCCACACCAACCCAAAAGGCTGAAGCTCAAGGAGATCCTGAGGGTGGGTAGTTTGCTTTAATCACAGGCCAGGTAGAGGCAGTAGCTGAAGCAGGGTAACAAAAATGTGATACAAACAGTAACCTAAAGCCTAGGTAGTCACACAGCAGCTTCTGTCCAGTTTCTGTAGCCAGAGCAGTAGAGAATGGCAAGGAGCTGGGAGGCTACAGTGGAACTGGAATATTCTTGTCCTCTGTGTTCACTTGGCTGAGGAGTTGGTAGGAAACTGGTTGCAAAAAGTCAATCTTGCCTCATTTTGGCAGGTACAGGCATCTGAACTCTTCAAAACAAACTTCTGTTCTTTCTTTGGGATCTTGGCACAGGGCTGGCGAGTTTGTTTTTCCCAACTGGAAAGGAGAGGGGACTGAGGAAATGTCAGCCTGCAAAGGCTGCTTTGCTCTGCCCTGGGAGGTTTAAACTGAGGCCATTTTACTCAACACTGTTGGGACTGTTCCCTTCCTCTCTCTGCATCGCTGCTTCCCTGCCTTGTACATGGAATAAGGAGAAGAGAATAATTAGGAAATCAGGGAATTTGAGATGTAACTGCAGCCACTCAACAAAGTCATGCAGCTTCTCAGAGAGCTGGAGATGAAAAGGCCTGGATTGTTGATTTCCTCAGATTCTTCAGCCACCAAAGAGCCCTTCAGTACATGTCATTCTCCCCCACCCATTAGTTACATCCAAATTAGTGGTCCTGCAGCCCTGGATGTGGATTTGGGGCTAAACATCTTCTCACACTGGAGTTCTCCTCCAACAATATGACCTTGAACCCATAACATCTGTCACATCTGCAAACCAAACCAAATCAAAACTTCTGACCTTTTTAGGAAAAGTCTGAAATTGCAATGGAAGCCCTGGGTTAATCAAGAACCTTGGCGAAGACATAGCAGGAGTTGAGGTTAACACAGAATTCCATGGAACTGTGATGGTTTATGCAGCAGAGTTTGTGCTTCATCCAGTGCCAGGCACCAGGGACACCAGAGACCTGCAGGTGCTCAAGAACCTCAGCACCTTCCCAAATCAGGAGCACTTCCCTAGAGGTGGCCATTCAAAATTAAGCATCTTTGAAAATACAGGGATGCTGCTTCTCATGTCAGGGCTTGTTGGGCCACTGACTTCAGAGGAGTCATTTAGCTGAAGCAATCAGGAAATAATTATTACAGTAGAGAGTTAAATGACAGTAATTAAACTGTATAAATAAATAACTGAAGTGACAAAAAAGTCCACCCAAAGCCTACTTTTGGAGCACTATTTAATGTAAATGAATCACTTAGTGGACAATACAACAATCATCTGTTCAGCTTCTATTCATTATCAAAAACAATACAGAAGGATTGGCAGGGAATAACCATGTGCCAGAGGGAGCCCTTTAGGAAATACCACAGAATCTGGACTGGCTTTTGTCTGTTCTTCTATTGTGTTCTGACAATGCTTTGCTAATGAATGTCCAACGTCATTTCAGTTGTCTTTTTTTTCCCCCCAAACCAGATCAGTGGTAATCTTGGCCTTCCAGGGTTGCTTATTCCTGTTGGGAAGACTTCCACACATTATGGATCAGTTTAGCTAAGATCCAAGAGGCTGAGGATGTGGTGTCTCAGGCCCCCTGGGAAATCCCACTGTAGGTGATGAGACAAAATCCTTTGATTTGGGCAAAAATCCATCGAGTTTTAAAGAAGTCATCACAAATCTTTGAAACACACAGTACTTCAGTGAGTTGTATACTCAGTAAATTTGTCTTTTGTTATTCTATTTGAAAGGACAATAACCTCATTCTGAGAAATAAGCTGCTTTTCCATAGGGAGTGTTTACACTGATCATTCCCAGCATTATTATGGGAGTTATCTGCAGGAAGCTGCAGGCTAAAGGGAGTCCCCATCAGGAATCTGGGGAGCTAAACCTACCAGGCAGGCACCTATGCTAGAACAAACAGAGGTAAGACAATATCAAGCACTAAAATGCTGTCATTATGCCTCAGCACTGATGATCCACTGACATTCCCATCTCTTAGGAGTTACTGGTTTGGAATAGCTCCAAGTTCACACCTGAAGGTGATGCAGGTACCCAGAGGGGTTCACTTTTCTTACCTGGCTCCTTGGCTCACTCCTACGTTGCTGCTGCAACTTTCAGCTCCTGCAGTGTTGCTGGTTGGACTCTGTGGAGCCCTGCAGTGCAAAATCACTGTGGCAGTCTGAGTTAAGAAAAAAGACCAACAGTGATACACTTAAGAGAATAAACAGGCTTTTCTGCTGAGAAAATGCACGTGGAATAGCACCCGGATTTGACTTTTCAAGGCTGTCTCTGAGGTTGCTTTATTTTGTATTAAAGAAAATCTGAGGCTCTGCAGCAAATTGCTGCAGCCAGGGATGATTTCTGTCAAATCCAGTGGCAATGGAGGATGTGGGTTTCTAGTTAATGCTATCTAGAATTTAAGATGGAAATGCACACTTCATAAAATCTTGCTCCGAGCTCAGTCTTCCAAATAAACCAGGCAGAGATGGCATCAAACCCTCCAGGGCTTATGCTTGCAAAATCCCCACCCAAGTTTGCTCCAAGCTTGGTGAGCAATTTGGGAGTTTTATTCACAGCATGAACTCAGAATGCCACTGAAGGTGGGACTCGAGGGCTGACAGCTCCTCTGGGGGCTATTTCTGATATTCCTATTTCCAGCTTCTCCCTGTCCTTCAGCTGGAGATCATTCCTGCAGAACCAGGGGCTGCAGGATGGGTGGCACATCTTTTCCTCTCGGTGTCAGCGCAGCGCTCGGAATAGCAATGGAACCTGAAATAATTGCTGGATCAGATGAATACCCTGGGCTGTGTGTGGGGATGCACAGCCCAGCTGCCACCTCAGGGGCAGGACTGAGACCTCTGACAGTGAGCTGGGGCAGCAACAGCCAAGATCCATCCTCCTGGAACTGCTGCAGCTCTTTGGGAGGCACAGTTAGCATTACAGCTTCCTCCAGATACACCGTTCTCGTACCTGGGAGGCCAAGCTGTCAGGTAAGAGTGGTGAAAATGGGTGGTTACAGCACCCTAAAGCTGCAATCCTGAATGCTGCTCTCTCACTAAAAAAATCTATCACTGGGCTTGGGCAGGGAGGGAAAACTACTGAGCTTCTGATAAACATTTTGTTTCTTTTCATTTTGCAAGATCATTGCTAACGTTTGCACTAACTGACACTTTTTTATAGTAATGTCTGTTCAAAGACACAATTTCTCAAGTATCCTTTTGGTAGGAAAAGAAAAGCTGATTATGTTAACGCTCAGGATATTAAAGACATCATCCTAATTTTGGGAGAAAGAAGAACCAGACTGATTGCTCTCCTTTGTTTAATAAACTTTCCCTAAAATATCCCAAAAAATTTGTTTAGTAAAGTTCTGTTCCTCCCTGTCTGGTAAAGAATTCTTTTTGTTAGTCCCTCGAGTGGATGCTTAAGTCAGGTCTTGCTGTAATTACACACCTCGCAGCAATGCAGGAGACTTAATTAAGAGAGTCACTGTAGGTGTGTTGTCAGAAGGATACAACCCAGTGCTGCTGGAGGAGACACCAGCATCCAGCTGCAGTGTGCATGTTGGGGAAGAAAATTCAAGTTTGCAGAGGATTTTGAGATCCTCCTGCAAAAAGCAGCGTGGACACACCCAGCAGCCTCTGTTCAAAGCCCCTCAACTCCATCATCAGGGAGCCTGTGGTTTTAAAAATCTCTCTGTACTCACCAGGAGACGCTCTGCCACACGGCAAGATTTCAGATTCTCTCCTCCCCTCCTCCCAAAAGTGTGACTCACCAGTTTCAAATGGTGACATTTCATTCCCAAACTATTCCGGGAGCAGCTGGCTCCACAGCACATGGGGATGTGGGGAGAAGGGAGGAGGGAAGGAAGAGCCAGCTTGCACAGTGAAAACCACTCATTTTCTCCCCCACACAGGTATGTTGCTTTTAGATTTCAGAACCACATAATTTGGGACACGCTGGCAAATTCCATCGGAGGACAACAATAAAACAAGCACATTTCAGGGGGAAAACAAAAAAATCTGCGCTCGCCAGTGATGCCAGGAGGAACTGGGAGAGGGGTTTGCTCTCCAGATGGAATAGATGAGAGGAAATGCCCTGTCCTCACTTCTCACTTCTCCGTACGAGTCCGAACCCCGCAGTTCTGGGTGAATTTCTGTGTGATGCAGGGTCAGGGTTTAGTCAGCATCAGTATCTTATTAACGATGAACAAATGCATGTGCAACGTGAGACGCTGACAACAGGGGAATGGCAGAGAAATCCGTGTCAGCTCCCGCTCCCGAGAGGAGTTTTGTGTCACTCTGCAGTCCCGCATCGCTGTGTCCGGGGACATCGCTGCCGTGAGCACGACATCCTGCCTGTGAGCAGTGGGATGCTGCGGGCACCGGCCTCGCCAGCACACACGTGCAGGCTCAGAATCCCAGGATATTCCGAGCTGGGAGGGACCCACAGGGATCACCGAGCCCAGCTCAGACTCAGCGGCCCATCCGGGGATCGAACCCGCCACTTTGGCGTTGGCAGCAGGGGCTGGGGCGGTGCCGGGGACAGGAGCGAGGTCTCGGGCCGTCCCTCTGAGCGTGGCTGTGGGGTCAGAGCAGCCCCCCAGCCCCAGCCCCGTTCAGTGATGTTCGCCAAACCGCACGGGGAGGGGGCTGTGCGCGGTGGAACCCGGCGGGCACCGAGGCACTGCGGACAGCAAGGCTGCAGGGACCGTCCCCAGGGAGGCGACAGCCTCAGCCAGACGTGGCGGGGGCCCAGCCCCTGGTTCTCCCTGTGTGTGCCGGATTGGAGTGCCGGGAACAGGCTGTCACAGCCCAGCCCAGCCCCGTGCATGTCTGCACAGGAAATGTTTGATTACAGCTTCATTCATCTCCTCTGCTGCCGCTGGAAAAGGCGACGCTGTTCCTGTGGCTTTCTCTGCCCGGCAGCAGCTCGGGACCTTGCGCTGGCCTGATCCGAGCCTAATTCCCGTTTTTCCTTTGGGAGAGCCCCACTGAAAGCTGTGCTCATTCAAGAAGAGGAGGATGGCTCGCTGCTCGATCCTGGCATGCAGCTGCGATGACCTTGGCTAGGTAACCATCTCCTGAATACAAAGATGGATATAAAAGCAGCAACCCCCTTTTTAAAAAACACCCAGTCTTCTGCTAAGGTAGGGAAAGGCAGTGGTTTGTTAAATAAATGCGTCTGTCAGGGCTGGATTTTTTTTCCCAGCTTCCCTAAATGCCCTTCACCAGCAGAGAGGGGGAGGGGACCTGCTCTTTGAAGCCTTTTCCTTATGGGAATAGAAAACACGGAAAGAATTCAATTCTCTGCCACAGCCCAGCAGCACTGATCCACACTTCAAACCCCAAAGCCCGGGAGCCCGGCGGGCTGGTGGCTGCTTGGAGCCTTCGGTACCACAGATTAGCCTTGTTCGATATCCAGCATCATTAAGTGTCCCCCGTGGTGCTAAAGCACAGAAAGAGGGGCAGGAATGGAGACTGGGGAAGGAAAATGAGGAAATTCTGTGCAGCAAGAACTGCGGTTATCCAAATGTTTGATCAAAGCACCATCTAGTGAAGAACAGGCTCCTTGCAGCTGGCAGCGCTCTGGGCAGCTGCACCAACATTTGCCTTTCACCACAGGTTTGCTGCTAAAAAACCCCCCAAAATCACCCAAATATGCACAACCCGTGTTGGACCTGAACGAACAGGAACATGCCCCCAAAACTGCTGCCCTTTCCTTAAATCTTTCCCAGTGGAAATGCGTTTCTCTCCTTCCCTCATCTCCCACCAGAAAACCCCAGCCCCCCTGAAACCAGCAGGGAACGAGGCACCACAGGAAGAGAAGGATTTCCATGCTGTAGTTTGGGAGCTGAGGAAAAGAAAAGGTAAGTGAGCGGTCCAAGGTCGTGCAGGAAGCCAGAGGCAGATCCGGGAATAGAGATCAGCCACCCTGGACCCAGGGATGCCTGAACAATAGCACAGCCTCTCCCTCTGTTGTCATTTAACTCCTTCCTGACCCACCTAAACCCAGCAGAGGGGTGGGCTCTCCTCTGCAGTTGTGCCTGTGGCTTTACAGCTCTTGGGGACCCAGCCCTCAGCCCTTCCCTGCTTTTTCCCACTCCAAACCAAGGAGGGAGGGCAGCAGGGAAGGACAGGGTTGGACATCCTGAGAGCAGGGAAGCTGCAGGTAGGAAATGTTTCTGTACAGTGGGCCTGAGCTGTCCCCTTAGCAATTAAAACAACCACAATTAGCATCCAGTTATGGAAATTGTACCTCAGCTTTGCCATTTCTGTGTGTGACAAAACATCACTCTCTCCCTTAGCAACATTCAGCTCCATTCAAATAATTGGGGAGTGTGGGGATCTTTAGCTGCAGGAGGAGAGGATGCTGCTCCCTCTCCCTCTTCCCCAGCTCTGGGGTTATCTGCAAGGATTGGGGATCTGCAGCACCATCACACATCAGAAATGCAGTTTCACTAAGGCTACACTGATCTCGCTCTGAGCTTGGAAATGCTGCAGTGCAGGCTCTGGAGGAGACAGTAATTACAAACAAACCTTATAGAAAATAGCTGGAAAAGAAAAATAATACTCAGGTGGTGGAAAAAAACTGAACTGCAGTGAACTGAACCTGCAGCAAAATTCTCCCAGAGACAAGAGCTGAGGAAAATAGTGACCAGGTATCCAGAAAGAGTTCTCTGCAAGGAATTTGATGTCCTTGAGTCAGAGCCCAGTTCCAAACCAGAACTATAACTGGGGCGAAAGTTAAGACCATCTTCTTGGGTCACTGTCTGGAAGGGAAACAGACAAATCTGCAAAGAGCTGCAGGGGCAAAGAATTGGAAAAGCCCTGAGAAGTCCTTCTTTTTCTCTTCTCCATCCTAGGTCTGTTTTTTTCCCCCCCTACCACCCTAGAATGTTTTCATTCACTCCTATAAACCCAATTACGGGGGCAGAGAGGGGAGGAGGAGAGTCTGCACCCTTGTATGCAAGGCTGAGACAGGAAAATCTTTAATCCTGCCACAGCCCTTTGAACATTTACCTTTTCCAGCTAAAGGTGCTGTGAAACTGGGAGCTCTCAGTTCAAACTAGTTCAAGGATGCTTTCTCTGGGGAAGGGTTTTGTTACCCTGTGGGGATTTCTGCCCAGATCTCTGCTCTTAGGGTAAGCAACCAAAGCTTTTCTTACAGAAAGAAGCTAAATCTTATGCTCCTTGGAAAAAAAGAAAAAAAAAAAAAAAGACAAATAAGAGCCCACAAGAACTAGGGCACAAAATTGCTGCCCTAGAGACTGGGGTTGAAAGGCTGCAGATCTGCACTCAGTGATTGCAGCAAAGCAGATGTCACCAAACACAAGTGCAAGCTCAAATCCTTGAGTTTAGAGATTTTTTCTTTTCTGCCCCTCCAAAAAGAGCTCCTGCATGGCAAGAGGGCAGTGATGGAACAGCAGGATGTTTGCCAAGGAAGTGTTAACATGCTAAAAGGATCCCAGCCCTTTGCAGTTGTGGCCTGACAAAATGAGAAAGAAAAGAGGAGAGATTTGAGTGCTAATAAAAACAACAAGCATAGTTTAGATTATTCCAACATTTCCCAGTTGGGGCTTGCACAGTCTCCAAAACCAGCCCTAAATTTGGGGTAGATTCTCCACTAATGGTTCTGAGAACAAAGACATGTTGACAGGAGTAAATCATCTAATCCCCATCCAATGCTTGATGTGTCAACGAGCAGGTTTAAATCAGAGGTGAATTTGTTGCCAATTACATTAGATTAACCTAAGAAAATGGAATCCCAGTCAAAGCAACAAAGTCAAACTTTACTTCACTGACTTTCCCTCTCCAGCTGCAGCTCCAGTCTGACCCCTTGCTGTGTGACTCGCTGGGCACTGGGTTCAGTCAGCTCTGCCAGCACCTGCCAGTCTGGGGACAGAGTATTGCTGTTAAAATCAACACCTGGGAGACACCAGGGAAATGAGCAGAGCAGCTTGGGCAGAGCTCTCAGGTAACTGCTGTCCTGTGCTCTGGGCTGCAGCTCTTCCTGCCCTGCTTGGGTGGGAAAGAAAGACTGAAATGGCTTTTTCCAGCTCTGGTTTTCAGGAGACTGAACCAACTACAGCTCCCAGTAAAGCTGCCATGACATAAACTACTTTCTTCTGGGTTTTATTTTTCGATTTCATTTGTGTAAATAAAATTATCGAATCTTCCATTTCATTCCATATTGTCCGTGAAGTCCAAAAAGTGCTTTATCATCCTTCCTTCCAGAAGTAAGGAAGATTTTGAATTATTTTCTCCTTTTTTTCTTCTCCTGAAATATCGATTCCCTACTAATGGTGAACCAGCTCTGAAGCTTTGAATTAATTTCAGCATTTTCCTTATTAGAAGAGAGGAGCAGAGAAAAGTTACCATTAAAATTGATGATAAAACCCTCTTTCAAAGAGCTGCTGCAAAAAGCTGTCCTTTATCTCGCTGCTGTTCACAGGGAAAGACATCTGGGATTAACTGCCCTTGGAAAACATTTAAGTATCTCTGACTGCCTCTGTAAATGTGCTTTCTGCTCACAAACACCTTCACAAAAGAGGTCCAGGAGCTCCCTGTGTCTTTCCTTCCTCAGGGCAAGAGTCCTGACTCATTTGGACTTTGGGCTTTTGGGATTCCTGGAATGAGGTTTGTGCCACAGCCTGGCAATGCTCTGGGGCCCTTTATCAGCACCTGAGCCAGGGGATTTAAAGCTGCACAACCTGCAGCACATTCCCCATTTCTGCACTGAGCTCATGGAAAAGCAGAGAAATCAGGTTTCCTCCCCACCATGGATTTGGAAGAGGCTCTGCAGAAACGTCTCTTTTCTCCTACAGGATTGAGTGCTGCTGCTCACAGTGACACCTTGCAGAGTCCTGTCCTGTGCCAATGTCACTCCCAGGCACAGGCTGGGATTTTGGGGTGTCCTGTGCAGGGCCAGGAGTTGGACTCGGTGACCCCTGCGGGTCCCTTCCAACTGAGTTTGTTCTGAGATTGTTTCTGCATCTTCAGTTTTCATGTGGGAATATCAAAGAGGACAGGATTTAGGTCGGTGTGATCAGCAATGGACACGTGAAACAGTGAGCGCTGCAGATGGGAATTCAGGATGTGCAGGGAGGGGTCAGAGGTGGACCAGGATCTGCTCTGTGGGGCCCAGCAATGGCACAAGAGGAATGGACACAACCGGATGCCCAGGAACTTCCACCTGGACATGAGAAGAAACCTCCCTGTGCAGTGCCCGAGCCCCGAACAGAGAGCAGAGGGGGAGTGGACTCTCCCTCCCTGGGGACATTGCAGAGCTGCCTGGATGCAATCCTGTGCCGTGCCCTAGGATGGCCCTGCTGAGCAGGGCGGCTGAACCAGATGCCCCACGGACCACTCCTCCCAGCCTGATCGCTTTGGGATTTTGGGATTCTGGGGCCCAGGGCAA
>VZTR01025314.1:17262-31689 GCA_013400775.1 Chaetops frenatus
TTCTGTTTAAGAAAGATAAATTACATTGCATTTTAAATGTTTTAGATTACTTTACATCGTGTATTTTTAAGTGAATTCTTTACCATGCCAGAATGTTTATGGCAAAGACACAGTATGATCAATACATCTCATTGTCTTTTCAGGTAGTTCACTAAATTAGATAAACCTCTTTTCTTCTTTTCTAGTTTCATAATGACAGATACCTTCCATACTGGGATGCAAACTATCCAGGTTCTGTCCAGCTGTCTTCTTACATGGAGTATTTCCTACCCAATTCAAGTGCTTATTATGGGGTTCACTGTGTCAGCAGTGGGCGAGCAGTTTGGCTGTGTGATTGTGGTGGCTACAGGTGGGATGGAGTTAATTTGCCTCCTAGTGTCCCATGTAGTGCTGTGCTTTACATTTGTGGCTCAGCAGGATTTGTAACACCACCAGTGACATCAGCCCAGTTTGGCCACTGCCGAGCAGCACCTGCAGTGTCAAGGCTTTCTCTCCAAACACCCCTCACCCCCAAGGCCAATAGGCTGCTTTGAACTGGGACCCAGATGAGACAGCTGACCCAAGTTGTGAATAGCAATAAAACTTGAAGAAAAAGAGGAGGATGCAGGGACATTGCTTGTTATGGCATTTGTCTTCCCAATTAGTCATTACAGGTGCTGAGGCCCTGCTTCCCAGGANCCACAATTCTGTGAAAGAAAAATTTAAAATAGTATATCCTATCTTGAGTTTTAAACCTGTTTGAAAGCAGTTTCCATTTTGGTCTTCTTCCATGTTGATGATCTCTGCCTCATACTGAGCTTCTTAAATAGTGATCATTTTTACTTAATGTTTCATGTCACACATAAAACACATATTACACAGGACCAACAGCATTTATCAAAACACTTTTTTAGTAGAGAAGCAATGATTTAAGATAAATTTAAGATAACAGTATAAGTGAGACTTGAAGTTATGAATATTTTTAACTGTGTTTTAAATTCTCTTAGCTTCATGCTTTATTGAGAAGAAAAAGCAGTACCAAGAAATATTCTCATCCTTTACAAATATTAATGAGCATGAAGTTGAACCAATATTATCCTTGAATGTAAAATGCATACACAAGTGAGCTATCTCACTGTGCCACAGAATGCCAAAACCATCTGTAGAACATATTGACATGATAACAAAGCCCTCTTCACACCTCTGGCCTGCATGTGGTTTAATACTTCTGTTTAAGAAAGATAAATTACATTGCATTTTAAATGTTTTAGATTACTTTACATCGTGTATTTTTAAGTGAATTCTTTACCATGCCAGAATGTTTATGGCAAAGACACAGTATGATCAATACATCTCATTGTCTTTTCAGGTAGTTCACTAAATTAGATAAACCTCTTTTCTTCTTTTCTAGTNTGCTTCCCAGGAAGCAGCTGGACATCGAGTTACTGCTGGGAAGTAGTAAATAAATTACTCTTCTTGTCCTTGCATGCACACCTTTCACTTTTATTAAGCTGCCTTTATCTCAACACAGGAGCTTTTCTGTCTTGTTTCCTCCCCGTGTACTGCTGAGTTTGGGGAGGCAGGGGAGTGTATCAGAAAGCCAGCCTGGGGGCAACTCACCATAGTAATAAAAAAAATTTCATAATTTCATCTTCTATGCATATATCACCCTCAATATGGGACATTTTAAGAATTTGCAGTCTTTTGGTATTAACTATGACTCCAAAGGCAAATAGTGACATTTTGATAAATCTCTATATAAGTAGCTTTTAAAAATATTTAATGGTGCTGTAGCCAGAAGGCATTAATCAAAACTAGAGCTCTCTTCTGTTTGTATATAGTAGATTCAATTGAAATTTACGTGAGTTATAAAAAGGAATAACAATGTTAGCCAACATTTTAAGATCTACTTTAGAAATGTCAAAACAAATGCATTTAAAGAAACCCTTAGAAGTCCATCTTGTAGGTGTGATAGGCAGTTGACCTAAACATTCATGGCCAGTGTTATGGAAAACATGGCAGAGATGTCAAAAAGCAGTGCACTAAAATAACCCTTTCACGTGTACTTTTAGCAACGGACATTGTATTTATATTATTCCAGTTCACATCTTTATTATATGATATTTTTAATTTTTTTTTTCAGGCACAACGAAATCAGAGGATCGAGCTGCTCTGTTGAAGAAGTTCAATGAACCTGGATCACAATACTTTATCTTCTTGCTGAGTACAAGAGCTGGAGGGCTAGGCTTAAATCTCCAGGCTGCTGACACTGTTATAATCTTTGATAGTGACTGGAATCCTCATCAGGTTATTTTTATTTTCTTATCTTCATGAAATGTCCAAAGAATCCATGATGCTTTTTTGAGTTGCTTCTTTAAATAGAGGATATAGCCTGAGATGAAAGGAAAAAATCCAAGTAAGAGAGAAAATACTGCTTTGAGAGGAATTAATGAGGCAAACTGCCACAATCAGGAAATGTTTTGGTTTGAATTGGTGAGCTAATTCTCTGCCTATATATATAGATATGTTTTATCCAAGTCTTGGGGTATCCTCAGTGCTAGGAGTGTTATAAACCTGCTTTGTTTGTATAACAATACTCATTCTTTAACCCTTATGATACAGTACCCAGCTCCCTAGCCTTTGCTAGGTGGTTTGCAATACTTCAGTAAAGGCTATGCTGAATGCTACCTGTCTCACGAAATTAGGTGACCATGTGAGTGCAGTAGTCTTGGCCTGAGGCACTGAACTTACTCTATGGTGGTTAGTAGTAAGTAGAGATTACCAGAAAAAGGGAATATCTAACCACTTGGGCTTATTTTTAAAAGCCAGACGAGGTAACTGAATTATGCCTTTATGGCCTTTTTTCTTATTTGTAAGAAAGTAAGGTCAGTATCTCTGAATTACATAGTTATGCATGTGTTTTCAGCTATGGTGCAAACGTATGCAAATCATATCATACTCAATGGCCACATGTAAAAGTAAGGGAAGCGAGACTGAGAAGAGTCTTAATATCTGCGTTCACTCTGTTAAAGTACTCTCTGTGTTCTTTGCCTAACAGGACTTGCAGGCCCAGGATAGAGCTCACCGAATTGGTCAGCAGAATGAAGTTAGAGTCCTGCGACTGTGCACTGTGAACAGTGTGGAAGAGAAGATACTTGCTGCGGCAAAGTATAAGCTGAATGTAGATCAAAAAGTTATTCAGGCAGGAATGTTTGATCAGAAATCTTCGAGCCATGAAAGGAGAGCATTCCTACAAGCCATTTTGGAGCATGAAGAAGAAAATGAGGTAAGGTAGTTAGAAATAAGTAAGAGTTTCAGGAAGTACTGATTCTTCTTTTATTCATCATTTACAAAGATTGTCAAAACTCTTGAAATTAAAAATTTTATTATAGTTTCTTACCACCCAGTCAGAAATAACCTAATTTTTATCTTTTTTGATGGTCACAGTAATAGGTTGTGACCTAGTTGTTATGATGTAATTTTTATGGTTAAATCTTAGTGTAGAATTGGCATTGTCACTTAAAACCCATTCTATCCTTCATAATTTTGGCAAATAATTGCATTCAAACAAAGATTTTTTCCAGAACAGATTATAAACCATTTCCTAAGTCCAATATATATGTTCAGCTGGCCAATTTGATTTTCAGACATGATGAGCAGATAGTACTACCTAGGTTCAGTTTTGAAGGACCTTGGTTTTTCTGCTTGCTTTGGAACTTATTTAAGAGTTAAGATCTGCTTTGATGTGCCTTGGGCTTAGGACAAGCCAGAAAGTAGCTATTTCTTTCTGATGCTGTGTCCAGCCCAGACTTCTCACCACCACTTCCTCTTGGAGAAATAATTAGCTGTCTAAAAAGAGCTGTCAGGTCTTCTCTTTTAATAGTAGAACATGAGGTTATGGAGTCACTGAGCATATGTCCCTCTCTTTTAATTGTGTTCTTCTATGGAACTGTGAGTGTGGAATGATGAACCTATTTTTTTGCCTGTCACTGCAGACTCTTATCTTAGTTTGAACAAAATTCAGTATTTGGACAAAAGCCATATTTGGGAGAAATTAAATAAATATATCAGTTATACTGATGACACACACAGAGAGAAATTTTTGATCAGCACTGACTTTTTCTCACCTTGAAAATACCCTGTACTGGTTAAAGACTGCTTTTGAGACTGATTTTGCCTCTGAGTGGGGCTTGTGTGTCTGAATAAGGTGCACCCTGATAAAAGATTCTATCAGCTTCTAGCTGAAGCTTTCAAGTAATACTTTTTCATGAACAGAGACTGTGCCTAAAACTCAGTCTCTTGAGGACTAAGAATTGAATTTGCATTGTCCTGCACTGGTCAGCCATTGCTCCTTCATTGCAGCAGCACTGAGTATCAAATGGGAGATTGACAGGAAAAAAGTAAATATCTCAATTAAAAGTTATATCTCAATATCTCAATTAAAAGTTAAACTATCAATAATATTGACACAACTTTGACTTGCAAATGTGGGCTAGGACGTCTAAGAAAGATACTGTTTACTGATCATCTAATTAAATATTCCCATGCTAAGCATGCTTTAAACTTTTCACACTTGTATGTAGAGTAACATGTTGTGTTCATACTTCTTTAGTATTTTTTTTTTAAGTTCAGCATGAAGGCTCCCCTTATTTTTTCTTCTTTCTCTTTTTTAATCTGTTTTTTCTTTTATTAGTACTAGATAATGCAGTGAGGTAATTTCTGTGTATTTAGAAAGATTCATTAGAATAATAGCAATGTATGACAGGTGATTAGAAGTTACTTGTTCATAGTGTTTGTTGGCACTTGAATTTATTTATATTTTTTTCTTCCGCCAAGCCTACCTGTTTGGCAACAGGATTATTGAGCCTAACTGCTGATAATGCAGACACTGCTGTTACAGCTTCTACTGTGAGATCACTTACTTTTTTCAGGTCAAAAGTTACTCTGAAATAATAAGGAAGTATGTGGATCTTTCATGGTGGTCATATTTATAAAACAACCTTTTTTTCTCTGGGTGTGTAGCCATATGACTTCCTTTTCTTGAACAGTGAAGGAGCAGTGACTAGAAGGGAGAAGAACTAGCTCTCTTAATCACTTTCCAAGTTGCCTGGTTCATGTTAAAATGTAAATTGTGTGTTCATTACCATAGAAAGGTGTTCCTTGAGAATTGCATTAATGAGAACTGTTTTGGGTTTTTTTCTGAGGTGTAGAAATCCAGACACTGGAGAGAAGATCTATGGATATATAAATGACTTCTTATTTCTGAAAAAGAAGCTACAGGGTATTAGCTTTTTAGATGCTACATGCAGCACTCTATACTCCAGTTAAACTGGCTTAAAACCAGGAGTTTTTAGCAAAAATTATAGGTCTGTAGCATAATGTAATATGGGTTCAGAAAGCCTTATGCAGAATGACCTGTTGTCTGTCATTTCAGAATAATTCAGGGAGGAAGACTGAACATTTTGGGCTTTGTTTTAAAGTGGGTATCATAACGGTTTCAGCTTTAACATTTTCAGTTGAACACTAGAGTTCTAATTTGTTTTTCTAGTATCTGTTTCTGTTTTTATGAAGTAATCTATTTGGTTTGCAGTAAAATATTCACATCTCAATTTTTAAGCAGAAGATGGTCAGAAGAAAGTGATTTAACAGGGTTATTTTCCAGGATAAAAACATGTTTCATTTTTTTCATTTAATCAGGAATTTTTAAGTCTCCTTGCTTTGATGGGAAAGACTTCAAAATCTAGAACAGTATTTCTGAAGGAATATTGTAGAATAGCAGGATGGAAATACATACATTTTAACCTAAGCACTAACTGTGCTTCTGACCCAGGAAAACCACAACCCAAAATTTCCTGGTTTTGTATTTAGTTATTTCCTCATTCTCAAATTTTGAAGGTAGTAATTAAGTCTCATTTGTCATTCTTGCCATGTTGTTTTTTTACTTCTGAATAGCTGAACACTTCAAAAGGTTTCGTTTCAGTTAAAGTGCTACACATACATAGTCTCAGAGTCAGTGGAGCTCTGAACTGATGATTCAGGCTCTTACTTCAAGGTGCATGTAAGTACTTCCTAATAATTTTATTCATCTTTCTAACCAGGAAGAAGATGAAGTTCCTGATGATGAGACTCTGAATCAGATGATTGCTCGACGTGAGGAGGAATTTGATCTCTTTATGGTAAGGATGGTGTAATCATAAAAAAATTAACTTCTCTAATGTTTTTAATTAAGGCCTTAACCCTTTTGTCACTCAAGTTTGTCAAAACTTTACTGGAGAGGTAGGTTTTATTTACTTGCATTGTTCATCTGAGGAAAGAAGTGCTTAAATACGGAGTTCCTCAAATGGCAGACAGACTTCAGAGATGCTTTCTTCAGTAGAACAGTGACAATCAGGAGGAGAAGTTTGACACAACCTTAGAAATTTCTAGTGCAAAAATTCTAGTCAGTTTGACTTGCTAATTCTACAGCATACTTTTACTATTCAACATTTCTTCTTACTTTTGGACTTTGATATTAGCAAGGAGAACTAAAGGAACTTAACAAGGTAGTAAATTAGCAGATTTACAGTGCTGTTTTCTTGGTGAGTTAACTGGGATATTTGTTGATGGTTTTGTCAAGAATCCAGTTAGCTGGTACAGCTGTTGAACAGTTACCAGAATAGAGCTAGTGATTCAAATATGAGCCACTCCTTTTTATTAGTACCTCCCTTTTTGTTTATACTACTGCAGCACTGATGGAATAATTACTCAGATGCTTTTGTAGGCATGGCTCTTGCGTTTTAGCAGTTATACAGTCTGAGGATTGCTAGAGGACCTCTTGGCTTCACTGACACCAGTACAGAGCAGTACTTGAGAACTGAAGGTAAAGCACCATGCCCTCGAATTCCACAGGGGCTGTTTCTTCTGCAAGGTGGAACAAGACACTCCTATGTGCATAAATGCAAGTGCCTCAGGTGGTATCCACATGCTGATAGGACCAATGCAAAACCTGTGTGCTCAGTACAGGTTTTTAGTCTCTCATTGTCTGCTGCTGAAGAATTCATCTGTAAAAATTTGCTGTTACAGAAGTCTGCAGAGGTCCTTTTTACATAAGTTACAATTGTTCAGGTGCACTGTTGGAAAAGGCCATATTCCCCAAATGACTGTTCTTTTGTCATGGCTGACTTGCCAGTTCAGTGCTTTCATCCTAAGCTTCATGAAGTGTTACCTCAGAACTGAAATCACTAAAGCTAGGTTGTGCAGAAAAGAAGTACTTACAGACATCTGTCTTTTTAAACTTTCCATCAGTGATTTGAGTGTAAGGAGATTTATGTGACACAAAACAAGAGGTGGCCATTTGATACAAAACTAAAAAAAAATAATTTCATCTGAATTATTGACTGAACATACCCTGAATTCTGTGGAAGTGGATTTGCTACTAGAAAAGAGCTTCTGCTTTCTCTTTCAGATGCACAAGGAAAGAACTAATCCATGATTGAAAGTAGCTGATGAATTTATGTCTGTTTGCTTCAACTTTTAGTATTAAATTTGAAGGCTATTTAGTGTGAAACCGTTGAGGAGCTTTGAGTAAAGACAGTTTTGGCAGAATTACAGAGTGTGCTGAGCTGAGAGGGACCCACAAGGGTCAGTTCTAACTCCTGACTCTGCACAGGGTGCTCCAAGAATTAGACTATGTGCCTGAGAGCACTGTCCAAACAGTTCTTGAACTCTGTCAGGCTCGCGTTGTGACAGTTTCTCTGGGGAGCCAGTTCCAGCCACTCTGGGTGAAGAACCTTTTCCTGATATCCAACGTAAACCTCCCCTGACACAACTTTAGGCCATTCCCTCAGTTCCTGTCACTGTCACCACAGAGAAGAGATCAGTGTCTGTCCCTATGCTTCCCCTCACAAGGAGCTTGACTACACTCACCTCAGTCTCCTCCAGGCTGGACAAACCAGGTGACCTCAGCTGCTTGTATGGCTTCCCCTCAAGGCCCTCACCATCCTCATTACCCTCCTTTGGACACTCTCCAATAGCTTTATATCTCTCTCACACTGTGGCACCCAAAACTGCCCCCAGCACTCGAGATGAAGCCACCCCAGTGCAGAGCAGAGGGGACAATCCCCTCCCTTGCCTGGCTGATGCTGGGCCTGGTGCCCCCCAGGCCACGCTTGGCCCTTCTGGCTGCCAGGGCACTGCAACTTGCCATAAGCCAGCACTCCCAGGTCCCTTTCTGCAGACCTGCTTTCCAGCATTTGTTTCCTCAGTCTGTCTGTACATCCAGGGCTGCCCTGTCTCAGAAGCAGCATCTGGCTCTTGTCATTTTTGAGCTTCATATGGTTGATAATTTCTCAGTCCTCTCATTTGTCGAGGTCTCTCTGCAGTCCCTCCTTGCTTTTGAGGGTATCACTAGCTCCTCCCAGTTTTTTTATTGTCTGTGAACTTGCTTAGTATCCTTCAAGTCCTGCAACCACATCGTTTATGCAGCTATGTGGGCTGAATTTCTGTTTTTCATACTAATTTACATGGAAGTTTTTAGGGAAAGTGAGGAGTTGGAAAAATGTGAAGAGGCAAAACTACGTGCTTTGAAAGCCAGGGGTTTGAAAATAGTAAGACAAAGATTGTAGTTAAATATTAATTGCTAAGAAATAATTTCAATTGTTAGTATAAAAATTGTTTTTAATTTTTGTAAACTGTTTCTTTATAAAAGAAAAATCTGAAAAGCAAGTTTGGCAGAGCTATTAGTCTTTTTATTAATATTTGAGGTCTCATACTGTCAGATAAAGAGCAAAAGGTAGTCTATATTCTTACTGTGGTGATACCTGTGCCACTTTGTTCCCTTTCAAAGTTGTGCATATCTAATCAGAATTCAGGAGACTGCAATACCCAAGAAAAAGTGTATTTGGGTTCATTCATTTAACTAGCCTTAGGTGTATAAAAGCATGTGTTTTACTTATTTGCAGTGAACAGTTCCAAAACAAGTGACAAGAGGGATCAGTTCCATGAGCAGCTCTTCTGTAGTCTTCTTGCAGGTTAGAAGTGTTATTTGGCAGAGGACCTGAAATGTAGCTGTAGAGCTAAATACACTGTTCAGAAATAAGGGGTGTACAAGTGGACTTTGTTCCCTGTGGCTTTTAGAGGCTTCACATAATAAAAAAATTTAGAAAAGAGTCAGAGAGCAATCAGTGGTTTTATGTGATGTGTACAGCCCTTGTCATTTCATAAGAGTGCTTCAACAAGTTACTTCTCTGGGAGAAAAATAGTTCTTTTTAATGTTAAAATTGCGTAAAGAAAGTAAAGAAAACATTAAAAAATTATGCTTTTGGTGTAAAAAATGCCTTTCAAGTGGAAGGCCAAATGGGTACCAAAATTCCAGTTGTGCTAATACAGTTAATCTTGAAGCGAAAATAGCAGTCTAGTAGAACTAGGTGTATAAATTACTGGTGAGTAATTTAATCCTCTGAGTGGCTTGAATGTTTTTTTCAAGGACTCTTTCAGTAATTATTTTGAAAGTTTGAGATAACCATTCACAATTCACAGGACAGCAATGCTCTCTGTTTTTTCTAAACTGGAAATTTTAGGCCTTGAAGTGTGCCAACATTCAAATTCTTTGATTAGGTTTAAGTATTGGTAGCATATTGTTTTTAGCATTTAGGCCTTACTGAGGACAATGAACACATAAATATTTTATTAGTTACATAAAAATAATGCCAGTGTTTCTTGGAAACACAGGGTTTGGAAGGATATGGGGAGATAGAACCAGAGGTTTCCCAGATGTAAATATGGTTTGAGTAGTATCCTGAGGAAAACAATTTCAATTTGTATCTCTGATATGTCAAACTAACTGATCTTTTATTTTCCTTCTCGAGTGCTTTTATATCAGAAAACATATAAAATATACTATTAAAATATACCATCTTGTTGTTCAGTCTTTGTGTTAGACAAAGAAACATGGTCATTGGGGAAAAAACATGAAGTTTCAGCATTGACTTAATATTCCTAATGTCATAAAAATATGATGTCTCTTGACTTCACTCAGGTTCTCTGCTAAATAATAGAAATAGAAAAATCAATTTCATTTATCCCATTTGAGCTTTCTCTTGATGCAGCTTTCTGCTTGTCTTGTTAGCAATAAACCAAGCCACATGTTTGGCTTGAATGAGACACTTTCTGAAATTAATTCAAATTGAATGAGATGTTCTTTAAAAGGTGAAATATGGAAGTCTGCTGTAAAAAACTAGAGGCTGCATAGTCCATTCCTGTTGTCTGAAGTAATGGGGAACAGGGAAAACACCCATGTATTTATAGTGGACCCACAGACTGAAGATGCACACCTTGCTTCCTGCTTTTCACTGAGTTTAGAAATCAGATAGTGCACAAAGCAAGATCATGGAGACAAGTTGTAAGATGCACCTCTTGAGGTAGTATTTTAGAAATGCTTGTGTTTGAAAAGTACAAAGCTGAGAGAAGATTCAGCATATTCAATTGTGCCATTACTAAGGCTTAGTTTTTAAATTTGGCTGGGTTTGAGCTGTTCCTCTGTAGAGATAATACGTCTGAATTCATGCACATTCGTGTTTTGGCTGAAGTTGTAAAAGGATGATACGTGTGGTTGGCATCATGTGTTAAGTGCAGCATCATGTACACAAGGGAGATGTTTACACATAATTGAGAACAATTTTTAATGAAGGTCCAGAGGCCAAAGCAGTAGTCTCTTAGGATGCTACAGCCAATTCTGATGGCCATCTATTTATATAATTACTTTCAAATACGAAAATGAAATGTTGGTGGCCATCTGTTTGTTTTCTCTGCTTAGCAGCTGATTACTGAGTGCTAAGTACTGTATGACTCTTCAAAACGCCTGTGTGAAATGCCTATTCATACTACCTGATTTGTGTACTTATGAAACAATGCACATGCAATTCATGGAACCTTAGGAAGCCAGGTCAGCATATAGTCAATAGATGCTTCCTCAGGAGGATTGTAAAACACCTCACTGATGAGTCTACAGTAGATGATGGGAGCATATCCTCTGTCTCCATGTCTGAGCTGTCATTCACCACACTTGAAATGAATGATTATTTAAATTTCGGCTGAAGGTCTTAACATTACCTTCTGGTGTTCTTAACACTTTCCCTAACTTTAGCTGATATTTTTGTGTTTTGATTTTCGTCTGGTACAGCAGTAAGCTCAGAAAAAAATTTAGGGTTCAAGCATGTTGGCTGTCTGGCTCTGTGTAAACAAGGTTTTCTCTGAATTTATTTATTTTCCTTCGATTTTTTGTTTCTTATACCAACTTCCAAATTTTCTTCTGATATTCAGGCTAACAAAACTAGTACATTTTTAGTTACTCTTTCTTAGTTACATAGTAGTAAAACCTTATGGGGACAGCAGTGTTCTTGTGTTCTGCCTTGTGTCACTTGGCTGCCATAGTTCCTTCAGTGAAAGCTAGTTATGAAGTAGTGAATATGACTGGAAATGAACAATTGAGTGTAGCTTCTTCTTTTTACAATAGCATTTTAGAAGTATTTAGGAATATTATGGAAAGGAGATACCTGGGAAGGACTCTTTTTAAAGTTTCAAGTGTTATTAGAGACATAGGCATTGACATAGTTCACTTAATAATTGCCTTTATAATTTTTTATCCCTTGCCAATTGCCCTTGCAGCGCATGGACATGGATCGTCGCAGGGAGGATGCCAGAAACCCTAAGCGTAAACCCCGATTGATGGAGGAAGACGAATTACCATCCTGGATTATTAAGGATGATGCTGAAGTTGAAAGGCTTACATGTGAAGAAGAAGAAGAGAAAATATTTGGAAGAGGATCCCGTCAACGCAGGGATGTGGACTACAGTGATGCTCTCACAGAGAAACAGTGGCTGCGGGTAAGTCATACCTTTTGGTTGGTTGTTTTTTACACTTGAAATTTACTCATTTGTGGTGAGTTTTTCTTTTCATTTTCGAGAGTGCACCAGGGAGAGCACAATGTTAGGCCTAAAATATCCTCATTGTCCAGCTTCTGCTGCTATGTTGAAGATACAAGTAAGTTTTGAACTGCACTGCAGAGACTTAAGTCAGTGTTATTATGTGATAATGTGATAGCATTCCATTGGAACTGTTTGTATTTCCATGGGGTCTTACATCTTTAGGTACTTTTTTCGGTGCTATCTTTCAGATACATAAAGAATTCTTTAATATTCATGGGAACTGCTGGTGTATATGAAAAGTTTCTGTGCTGCACAAGCTTATTATATTTTTAAATACCTGTATTTAATCCTTCTAAGAATTCAGAAATTTTTGCTTAAATTTTCTTTCTCCCAGGCTATTTAATTTCCAAGTCTTGAGCATTTATTGGCTCCACTGACATAAAAACTTTGATAAATTATTTAAAAATTTAAAACCTGAAAGAAGATTCTACATTTAACTAACACCAAATCTGGGATTTTGTCTTGCTGTTCTTTGAAATCCACATTCAGTGAATAATAATGCATGTGTCTTTTTGGTGTGTTAGCAACAGTATGGTACAAGAGGTGAGGAATGATTGTGGTAAAGCCTTTTTAGAAATTTGGTAATAGTATGACTTCCAAAAATCATAAAATATTATAAGTGCAAAACTATTTTACATGGCTTGACAGAGTAAGTTTTGTTGTAGAATAATTACAGACAATAGTGACAAGATATACAGTGTAGGTTTTGTGTATAATTTGCTAAAGATAGGTAAAAATCTTACCTGCTTAGTTTCAAATGGGATGTTTGCAAGACTGCATGGAAGAGCTAATCCAGATCTGTTGCTTAGGGGAGGAAGGGCCTGAATTATATACCAGCTGTAAGTTTAAACAAGTCCATGAAATTACAGGGGTTTGATACTGGACATTTTCAAGCAGTCATTGGAGAAGAAAGATCTAGAAACATAAACTCCTGTCTGGATTCTTGGAAGATTTACCTTATCCTTTCATAGGATAGAATTGTGGGAATCAGTTAGATAGGAAAAGACCTCTGAGGTCCTACAGTGGAAGTGATTGCGGTATAGTGTACATCTAATCAGGGTCATTTTAAGCTGCTGCTTTTGATGATGGAACATTTCTCGCTGTGGCAGCATAGAAGTTAGCTTTGGCATTCACGTTTTGTGTCTTGAGTTGGCTATAATATTTGTTTTGAGTGTTTATTGTCAAAAATAGCAAGCCTGAAAGAAATCATCCGATCCCTGTTGTACTGCAGGCAGAATCATCCAGTCCTGTGTCATTTATAATAGAAGTTCAGGATCTGACCTCTTCTAGGCATTCCTGAGCAGTGAAGTTAGAAGTCCACAGGGATTGTTTTTACCTGTTTGACTTGTTATTGTATTTTATTTGAATTTTCCTGTTGGATTTTAAGCTAATTACATTGTCCTAATAACTTTGCTCATGCAGAACAGCCTTATACCTCTCTTCTTTTAACATTTCTGTGTGTCATAGAAGACTTGTCTCCCAGTTGAGTAAATTCATAAGGTTAACAACCACTGCTTATGCAGTCTTTTCCCATAGTTCCTCTTTTCTAGATCTCTTGATTGTTTTCACTGACTTCCTGTAGCTGTTCTACATGTGACTGACATTTCTACAAGTTTGATCAAATGCTAGACATCAGAATTCCAGATGCAGCATCATTTGAATAAGGAGGAGTTCCTTTGCATAACTTGGGTGGTACTTATACCTCACAGTCCAGTAATTCATTTTCTAACATGGAAAGTATTGTCTCATGTTAACTTTTTGATCCAGTGTAAGACCTTAATCCTTTCCTGTGGTTCTACTTCCTTGCCAGCTTTTCAAAATCATGTTTCATATAGTCGATCTTTCCTTCCTAAGAGGATTTAGCCCATGCCCTTGTTGAATAACTTTCAAGTTTTTTTCACCCAAATTACTCTGAATTTTAATCCTGTCCTTGGGTGCACCTATGGTCAATGTGGTATTTGGTAGGCATACCTTTGATTTTGTCTTTCTAAAGACACTAAAAAACACTGAATTGGTGGACCATTTGATAAAAAACTCTAAAGGGCTACTCTGAAAACAATTGCTTAGCAAGTCCCCATAAGTAATTGTGTTCTTTGTTTGCTTCTGAGACTGTTTTGTGAGGCCAAGTTAGAAACCTTGCTAGGCAAGATGGTACATATTACCCCTTTTTCACTAGGGCTTGTTATTCTTTTGAGAGAAATTATTCTCCCTTCTCTCTGTTGAGTAATTAAGCATGTTTTCAAATGAGCTAAGTTGCGTTAGGACAGACTGCTTCATAGTGCATTGCAATTACTACTATAACTCTACTGTATACATAGTTTAACATTTTTTCAGGTGCACTTGAGGGTGTAGTAAAACAAATGGAAGCATAAGACCAAAAGAATACTTTTTGGTCTCTTCAGTGGAATTACATTTATAATGTAATATTGCTTATGCACATTCAGAGTAAAACTACCTCATCAGGTAGATAATTAAATGTCAGTA
>VZTR01025315.1:0-34760 GCA_013400775.1 Chaetops frenatus
GGGAAGGGAAGGGAAGGGTACTGCATACCCCTTCTGAGCAATAGCACAGGTTGTTCGTGTCTTCAGCAGAACTGGTTTGTCCTTGTAAAAAGACTTTCAAGTGAAAAACTTTCCGAGTTAACCAGAATTAAGAAAGTACTTTTGAAAACAAAGGAGGGGAAAAAAGAACAACCCTAATTGATGATGTTTCCAGGTCTACTACTCTGTGCAGCCTAAGGAAGCTGTAAGGGAATAAGGGAAGATAGATCTTATTGATATGCTATGCAGTGTATGGAAAACCTTCACACAGAGCCCATGCACAGCTGCTTTAAAGACCTGGTGATAAAAGAGCAACATAGGCTTGAACTAAGACAGACAAACATCCAATTATAGTCAAAGTAGAAGTTATTTTCTTTTCAGATGGGGCCGCAGACTGTATGCTGCTCACCATCCTGGGGGTTCAGAAGGTCCTGCAGCATGGCTGAGCCATGAGACTTGTGGAGCTGCATTCTGAAAAGATAAAGCACAAACATTTCTTAGGCACCTACACTGCGTTACCAACTCGGCACCTTAAAAAGGTTTTTGTTTTTTAACAGAAGTTACTAGTTGGGATTGAAGCATTTTGAATTGTTGAGAAGCTCTGAGTAGAAGCAAATATTCTTGCTGGGTACCTGTGGTAGGTAGGTACCTGGCAGTGGAGGAACGTGCATGTGCTTACATTTAGATCTCTGAAGTATTCATTGTAGTCTATATCCAACCACAAATTTATCTGGAATTTCAAAGCCTGTATCTGTAAGAAAATACAGTTCTTTTTATACTTCCATGGCATAAGTAGCTCTTAAGTGCACAGTTTGCATTCAAAACATACTTGAGCTAAAAGTAAAGGCATCATCTCTCAGGGTGCTTCCTTAAGAATCTGAGCTGTAAATTGATGACAGAGGTGAGAATCTAAAACATTCCCATCCGTTAGTAACACAATTAGGGTGGTAAGAGAATGATTTTTATGAACAAAATAATTGTTTCAAACCTAGGTATGAGGTGGTCCCGGGAGAGGAGACAAGGAGTGAGATTTGACTTGAGTAAAAGTAGATGCACTATGACTCAGTAGGACTTTTGAGTTTGGAAACAAGGCAAGTTCAAGAATTTGGAGTCAAAACAAATGCGCTCTAGGGTCACAGCAAAGCAATACACAGTTAAGGTTTGACTCTGTTTCTCCTATCTGAATAGTTACATTTGTATATCCAATAGCTAAACCTCTCTCTCCCCTGGTCACTATCCAATACTATCAAATAAACCCCATACTGTTGTCACTAGCATATGGTCTTGTTTGTACCTTAATTTGGGCAGGGGCATTTCTAAGAACCTTCATAACAACCAGATCATGACAAAAGCTCTGGACACGTGGAGAGAATGAATGCTGTTCTTAAAAACCATATTACCAAATGAATGATTGAAACCAGATCAGCATTATTACGGATCAGAACTGCTCCAAGAAAGGACATAGGAGTTTCTCCCTATGCAATGCTATTTGGGTTACCTTATCTGGGAAGGGAGAAGGGGTTGCCAATTGCTGAAACTGATGACATTTGTCAGAAATGATTTGCAGGCAATCACACTTTCTCTCACAGATGTTAGAAGAAAGGGGTTGTTACCCCAAACATCACCTCTAGACTTCCCTATACAGCAGGTAAAACCAGGAGATTTGGTTCTAATAAAATCCTGGCAAGACGATACCTTAACAGCAGGATGGGAAGGTCCCTTCCAGATACTTTTAACAACTGAAACAGCAATCAGGACTGGTGGAAAGGGGTGGTCTCACACCTCTCGAGTCAAAGGGCCAGTGCAAGCTCCTGCCCAAACCTGGAGAGTGGTACAAGGAAGTGACCCTTTAAGGTTAATCTTCAGAAGAGAATTTAATAGTAAACAGTCAAGTGCAAGACTGGACTGAGCTCTGTCGTTGCCAGCAGAGAGACTTTTGCTCCACTGTGGGCTGCAATGCCCTCAGGTGTTGAGCAGTGGGAACAGAAGTCATACCAGACCTTGACAAAAGAGGAATGGGAAATGATGTTCCAGGGCTGGAAATTGCTGGATGGAGTGTCACGGCTTCTATGCTTCGCCTCTCTGTCCCTGCAGCGTGCTGCTCTAGTGCACAGAGCTTAGGAAGCAGCTGTGGCACCGAGGAAGCCGATCGAGGTTGCTGCAGTGACGGTCTGAGGTTTGCTTCAGCCCAGCAAGCACGGATGGAGCTGCTGGTGGCAGGCACTGCACACGAGTCTATTCACAACTTCTTTTACTGGAGTTGGAGGAGAACGATGCACAGCAACGTGAACTGACAGCTCAGGAACTTTAAAATAGACTGACTTGAACACTGGCCTAATAAAAGAGTGATGAATCTTATTTAGAACTACTTTGCAAAAGGAGTCAGTTTATGCTGGCCAGACAGGACAATTAACTCAAGGGCTTCAGCAAAAAGGGGTAATTGTGAGAGATGTGGTGATATTTTGCTGAAGCCAAAAGGTTATTAAGTGAAAGAATGAAAGTTGTTGGTTCTATGTGTTGTTGTTTGGATTTGTTCTGGTTGGTTTGTTGGGTGTTGCTGTGAGCTGGGAGAGCGGCGGGGTTGAAGATTTGACTGAGAGGGAGGTGGGATGAGAGGGGAGGGGACAGAAAAGTTGGTGGTCGGGAGAGAATGTAAGTTCCCAGTACCCAGCCCATGGGAAAGGGGACAGGGAGTGCCCCAGCCGGGTATAAAGGGTATAAAAAGATTGCCATTTTGTCGGAGGGTGTGTTTGCTCGTCTCTCGGGGCAGAGAGGTGCACACCCGGCTCAACTGAATCGTTACTAATGAAGAGTTTGCTTTTGCTTCGACGACTTTGTCCCCTTTTAATTGTATTTAAAAGTCAGTGCATTTCTATCACGGTGGAGGTGGAACAAGGTGATCTTTAAGATCCCTTCCATGTTCTGTGATTCTGCCAGTGGGCTCGAGTGCAGCACTTTGTCGGTCCTTCTGCGCAGGGAGCGGCTCGGCTGGCGGAGTTCGGCCGGGACGGGGCGGAATGGCTGGAGCCGAGCTCTGCCAGCGCCGCATGTCCGGGGCCATGGGGCTCCGTGCTGGCCAGGGAGCGAGCGGCGCCGCGGCTCCCGGCACAGGGACGGGCCCGGCACAGGCAAGGGGAAGAGAAAAGGAAAGGGAAAGGGAAGGATCAAGCGCTGATTGGCGGCGTCCCGTCGGTGCCGGGGCAAGGGCCGGGCGGGGCGCAGCCGCTGCCGCTGGCGGAGATGGCGGCGGAGCGGGAGGCGGAACCGGGCCCCGGTTCCGGGCCCTGCCCGAGAGCCGGAGGGTGCCGGGGCTCCGCTCTGCCCGCTCCAAGGCAGGGGGTGATGGAGAAGGCCCGGCGGCGCCTGAGGCAGTTCGATGTCGGGGACAGGTTCTCCCGCTTGCCGCTGCCCAGAGCCGCCGTGCTGCTGCCGCTGATGGTGCGGGCCGGGCGGCTGCACCTGCTGCTCACCGTCCGGGCCGTGCAGGTACCGGGGGGGCTCCGAGGGGCGCGCTCCTTCCCGGGAAACCCTCGGGGTGCGCCCTGCCGGCATCTGCGCACCCCCATGCCGCCCCTTGCCCCCGGGGGCACGGCCAGCTGTTCTTGCACTGCTGTGATTCTGCTGTTTGCGTGCCAGCAACGCGCCGGCTCCCCGGAAACCCGTGACAGGCCATGATAACTTCATGCCGACAGAGTCGGCAGCGATTGTTTACTTAAATAAGGAAATTGGCAGTGCAGTGCAGCTTTTTAAAAAGAGATTTTTCAGTCTGCCGTTGGTATTGCTCGTTACTCCCTTTAGTGCATAAAAGGCAACAACCTAAGGCTCCTAGGGCTCTTTTGACAGCATTTTGTTTCCTTTTACAATTCTTGTTTTCTATCCCTACCTTACATCAGCTGCCTGCACTCAGGAATTACTTTTTTCTGTTGCTGGGTCTTGCTTATAAAAAACCAAATAATCACAGTTACACAGCTGAAAAGCTGATTGTAAATGTGTTTCTTACTGGTCCTTGATGCACAAGCCTACTACTGGAACGTACTTAAAGGTATGTTAGAAATAACTCACTTTTTGATAGGGGACAGAGTCTTCGAAGCAATAGAAGTAACTGTGAATTGGTAACGAGTCAGCTGAGTCTGGTGCGTGTCTCCCTCCTGAGAGGCAGGCACAAAGAGGCACTTGAACAAAATGGCAATCTTTTCTACCCTTTCATGGCTGGGGATGGTCCCTGTCGCCTTTCCCATTGAATAAGTACTCAGGAACTTACATTCTCTCCTGACCGCCAACTCTTCTGCCCTGCCCTGCCCTGCCCATCCCATCCCATCCCATCCTTCTTGTTTTGCTCACGTCTTCAACCCTGCCCCTCTCCTGGTTCTCAACAACACCCAATAGATTAAACAAAACAGATTCTGACTATAGATAACAACAAATAGGAAACAGACCCAACAGTTTGCATTCTTTTGCTCCGTAATCTTTTTGGGCTGAAGCAAAACGTCATTTCATCTCTCACAGGTAGATTATTTAATTGTGTCTTTCAGAAGTTTTGGCTTTTAGAGTATTTGAATCTTGCTCCACAAGTTGTCTCTCTGGATCTATCTGTCAGTCACTTATGCAAACAAGACGATGCAAAATGTAAACTTTGGCGTACTAAAGCAGAAGTTCCAGGATGAATCACACAAGGCTGTACAGCTGCAGTGTATTTCTGGTAGTCAGGGTTTATGCATTAGCAGGGGATAGGCTCAGTGTCTTCTTAGATAGCTACTCTTGCTAAGGCACATTTCCTCTGCTCTGCAGAAACCTTAACCACCATTTCCAGCTGTTTGGACTGGAAAGATAAACATCTAGCTTTGCTGCAATCCAACATGTGTCTGTATGGATCCAGTGAGAAACATAAACCTTGTTATGTTTAACAGTAGTATTCCTTTACCTTCTAGCTGAAAAGATCACCAGGGGAAGTGTGTTTTCCAGGGGGTAAAAGTGAAGCCACTGATAAAGATGATATTGACACTGCTCTCCGAGAAGCTAAAGAAGAAGTGGGTCTCCAGCCAGAGAAGGTGGAAGTCATCTGTAGGCTGACGCCTGGAATTGATCAAGTAAGTCAGCATATCATTAGAGAATAAGTTTGGATGGTTTTCTTTTGTGAGGTTGGCAGTGACCTTTTGAAACCTGTAGCTGCCAAGAGGCGCCGCTTCTTGAAGTGCTCAGCCCACGTGTCCAGGAGAGCCCAGGGCAAGGGTTCCTGCTCTGTGTTTGGTATTTGGGAGACCAGCTTTGTGGCAGCAGTGGTGCTCTGGAGTAGCAGACAGACAGTGCTGCACTGCTGAGAGTGGAGCAGAGGGCCGTGAGGACATGATGGGGTTACAGGGAGCGGATGGTGAGCAGAGAGGCTGAGAGAGGTGGGCTTGCTCAGCTTGAAAGCTGCCAGGGGATTTAGCTGCTTTCTTCTCCTGCCTGGTCGTAGACAGGGCAATACCAGAACTCTTCTTGAGCCAGTGGACACAGCAGCAACATGGACATTGAGATGAGATGCAAGGAAAAGTTACTCTTCACCATGAGCTCAGCCCAAAACTGGAGCAGATGTTCCTGACAGGCTGTGTGATCTCCATCCCTGGAGCTGAGCAGAGCTCAGTGACCCAGGCAGGGTCCCAGCAGGCTGCTGTAGGCTCGCAGGTGTCTGGTTCAGTGTCTGCTGACTCCAGGGCTGTGCAGATGGAGAGGGACCCCCAGAGAGGATGTGCACCAGGATTGTGTAGAGACCTCTGGCAGGGAGATTCCCAGAGGTGTCTTTGGGCTGTAGGACACCATTTGTAAATTAACAGGTTCTCAATTTCAATAGCAGTGGTCAGTATTAGATAGGATATGTTTTCCCATAGAACAGAGGAATTGCTGTTTCTGAAGACCAGTTTTGTTCACCAGGTAACAGCTTTTAATTATGCCTCCTGTTTTTCTATCTGTTAGCAATATCCTTTCCCCATTGAAAAATGAAAGAACTACTTTTGAAATTGTGTTGCAAAAAGCTTTATTTAACTTCTTAAATTATAATTTCTGTACAGATAACCTTAAAGCCACCTAGTTCAGAGGCAGTGTGTAAAAAGGATGAAATTTTCCATGTTTTCCAGCCAATTACCTCAGTCAGTAGGGGAGGTTATGTGTGTTTTGGACCACGAATATTGTCGATGTCAGATGTTACTTTGTCTCCTCAATGTACACATTCCAGGTGCTTCTGACTTGGACAGAGTCTTTCTAGACTTGCATCAAATACCACAAACACTGTTTTGCTCTTCCTCCTTTGTGCAGAACAGTGATCCTTGTTAGTGTGAATAAAAAGAACTAGCAATGGATCTTAAAGAATGTTGGGGTTCCGTTGATGTAAACTATGATTTCAGTCGATTTTGCCTTCCTATGGAAGAAGGGGTTACATTTAGAATTAAAATGTCTGTAAATACTGTGTTTGAAATAGTGTTATATGTTGTAGCTAAATGTATTGCAATGATATTTCTGTACCTATAGAAAAATACTTCCATATTCTGGAAAATTCCTATGTCCTGGGAAAATAATAGAGAAATATGGTGAAGGACGGGGTGATATGGAAAATCTGGATTAAAATCAGAATTAAAAGAACTAAATAAGAAAGAGCCATGAGAAAGCATGCATGCTTTTTTACTTCTGTAGCAAACTGACAAGCCTTTTAAACTGTTAGATGATTATACAGGATGAGCAGAGTATTTGTAAAATACAAAAATAATATTTGGAATTCTTCAAGTCAAATTGAATAACTTGCCATTAGGGGGATTAAATTGCATTGCAGTTAAGAAGAGTTCATAGGCTTCTTGTACTTGTTTGGTAACATTGAAATGTTTTTTAAATCATAAACACTTTGACTTGGTACAAATGTAAGTGTTTGAGGGTTTTGTTGATTTTTTAAAATGTACTTATTTATGTTTTTTTTTCTCTCTTTTTAGATGAATAACTTGGTGACACCAGTTGTAGGATTTATAGAGGATACATTCCAGGCCACTCCTAATCCAGATGAAGTGAGCGAGGTTTTTGTTGTGCCTTTGGAGTACTTTGTCAAGCCCTTAAATTACAAGACCTTCTCTTATAAAACCTCATCAGGTTACTTAACTCGCATACACTGCTTTACATATCATGACCATGAACATCAGAGGTCATTCAAGATATGGGGACTGACTGCACACTTTGCTGTATTTCTTGCTCTTGTAATTTTTGGAGAGAGACCTACCTTTGAAGTGGATTATGATCTCGACAACTTAATTTCATCCTCTGAGAATAATTTCATTAATTTGTATGCATCTATTCATGAAAGAAAGAAGAGTAATCTATGACAAATGGATCTGGTAATTAATTTATTTTGAAAAAGGAAAGAAGGAGGTTTGTTTATTCCCTTCGTACCTATTTTTTGAAAGTTACACTTGAATTTCTTCTGTATTGGGAATTTCAAGTTGACAATCCCTAACTAGATTAATATAATTTTTAATCTCTTTTAAGAGTTGCAAGAAGCACACAGTATTTTTTGTGAAACAGGCTTTTAAAAGGTCTGTTTCAGTTCCTTCTCAGTTTCAGTGCCTTTGTTCTGTGTGATGGGAGATACTTTCTGTGGTTTGCCTTGTCTGTAATGAGATAGTACTATTTGATGTAATTTGTGTCTATTTGAGTTAACCTATGAAAACTTTTGGGCATCTGTCTGTCTCTTGCATGTTCCATACGTGGACAACACAATCCCTACAGTCTCGTGTGGTTTCTTTAATCACTTCCAGAACGCACAATAAAACCACAAAAGGCTTCAGGTGCTTTCACAACCTTACTTCGTTTTGCTTGGGCTTGTGGGGGGAAGAGGGCGGGTTCATATGTGCAATGAGTCTCGGTCAATTGAACATTTCTCTGAAGGCAATTCTTCAGGCTGTGTAAAAATTAGGGTACAGGCAAGAGGACTGAACTTTGTCCCTCACCATCTTATTATCAAACCAAACTCAGCTGCTGGCAGGAGACTTCTCCAGGAAAGAAAAGTGGAGGTGAGGATTCACAAGGACAGAAATGCTTATGTGTAGTTGACCAGGCACCGTGGCAGTGTCAGACACGTGGTGTTCCTTGTGCTGGAAATCCTTGCTCCCTCATTGCTGCTGAACTAGCAGCTCAGTCACAGTGGTCGTGACTTTACTGCAAATGGAGATATTTTTAAAAGCTGGAGTGGCTGAGCCTGGGTTGGAGACCTGCTGCACAGCTCCAGGTGTCACCAGGGCTGAGCAGCTGAGCTGAAAGCATTCGGTGTCTCTCAGAATCTTCTGCCCCAGTGCAAGGCTCCAGTAAGATGAGGAGAAACCCTCAGCTGTTGCTGTGGGTGTTTGCACTTGTGCTGCCCCTGGGCATCACTAACAGGAGCAAGTGTGGTCAATAAAAGCTGATGGCATTCCTGTGCACGTGCAGTGACTGCCATCAAACCTTCCATATTCCTACATTAGCTTTTTCTGCTCATGTTATGTTGTTAATATTCTGCATTCATTATGTTTGATATCAGTTGACTTTTTAAGTTAAAAGACAAAAAAGACTTGGTTTTTTTGGCTCAGATGAAATCCTTGGAGAAGTAGCAGCCACATGTATGAAGAAGATTTTTTTTTTTTCAGTATTGGGCACTTGTGAAATTATTAAAACATTTTAAAAAACTTGACTTTAAGCTCTTCATCATATCAGGTGCATCCTCAATGCTTTCTCTCGCTGCTAATGTACGCAGCAAAAGTAAATAATTAAAATAAGGTTTTTATTAAAATAGAGCAAAACAATTAGACCTTTGATTGGTAAACAAAACCTGTACCAAGAGACATAATTATTAACTGACAGTCTCCTCTGCTCCCAGCTTTTTCATCTCTCAACCTGATCTGCACAGAAATTGTACATATTGTACAGGTTCAAACTGCTGTTTCCTTTTAGTTCTCTACTTTAAACTTCATTGTGTGGAACTGTCAGCACAGCAGCAGCAGTTCAGCTGTTGCTACTTTTAGCAAATGTAGATAGTGTTCATTTTTGAATCGAATCAACCATTTGAAAAACAAAAGTTAACAGATGTCCAACCACAGAGTGACTTGTAGTAAAATCACTGGGGCTTCATGCTTCTCACTGTGCATCCTACACAATTTTATTGACACTAGCTTGGATATTTAGGAAGTACTTTTGTTACTCAAAACACAGAGTCTTCATTTAGATACCCATCTGGGATTTGAATGCCCAGAAAACTACTTGGAGCACAAAAATAATTGAAGTGCTTGTTAGTAAAACTGCAGTTCTGCAAGTGGCACGTTTACTGATGGGAAATTCTTTCCTTGGGCAATCTTTGGATAAAATTCAGATAAAATTCTTCCACAGTTTTTGGGGCAGGAACTAGAACATGAATCCTCCAACCTGAGCACCCCTCCTGACCAAAGAAAACGTAAAGGGTTCTCTCTTACTAGTCTTGTGTCATACCTGAATACTAGTAAAATCTATTTCTATGCACTTTTATTTTGAATGAAGTGATTTTGAAGGACTCCTGTACTTTGTATTATTGTTTGCAAAGGCATTTATAGGCATAGTCTATTGATACAGCTTTAAATCTGAGGAAGTGTTTTGTACATGTGTGTATTTACACTTTGCACACAAATTCCCAGGGTTCTCCCAGCACCTGTCAGGATGAATCCCATTACTCTTGCCCAAGGTGAGTGTCTTTTAGCAATCAGGAAGTCCTGGGCTGAGGAACACCCAATTCCTTCCCACCACCCTAGACAGCAAAACTACAACTTTTTAAAATTTCTCCTAACATTTCTGAAATTCTTCAGAATTATCCTTTTATTTCCACTCTGCATAGTTAAACCTTCTTTGGACTTCTTTGAGTTTCTTTTATTTATCAACATCTATTGAATTTCAGGTGTATGTGCCTGGGAATCCTCAGGCTTCAAAGTTTCACAGCAGTACAGAAGGAACTTGAGGATGGAACTTTTCAAGGTTTGTCTTCTGAGCAATATAGGGATGATTCAGTTTCTTTTTCCTGAGCTGAATTCACAAGGTGGGCAGTACCCCTGCAGAAGAAACCACGTCATTTCAATCATACAGGTATAGAAATAGGCAAAGTGGCTTTTTGAAAATAACAATTTTTCCTGCTTAACCTCTGTATTCCAGAACAGGAGAGAAATCCTTCATGGAATCATACACCAATAAGCAAACTAAATGAGGGCATGAATAAGGCCATTTGGAAATCAGGAAGTTCACCAGTTCAGTTGCCCTTCTTGCTATTTACACAGCAGGTGAAGAAGAGTTTGCTGGGGCTCGGCCCTTCACTGACTGTGAATATTCTGCTCACTCATATACAAATATCCTGCTCAGTTGCACAAAAGAGAACACACCACAAGCTCTCCAAATTCAGCAAGTGGCCCAGAAATCTTATCATCTGATTATGGCAGTGTTTATCTGAGAGCTCAAAGTACAGAGGTTGGGGAGCCACAAGCAAAGATAAAATTGAGAGGGAGCACAGCTGCTGCTCCTCCAATTTCCCAAGTGGGAATAACCCTGCCACCTCTTCCACCAGAGCCAGCAGGCTGCTGGGGGAGCCCCTCAGCTGAAGAGGCCCTGGAGAGATGGTGGACAATAGCCTGTGAGCAAAACCCCTTTTCTCTGCTCAGCAATGCAGCTCTCTGCCAGGCCACTGTAAACACCTGCCTTTCCCAAGTGCAAAAACAGGGACTGTGCAACTGATTGATGCAAGGATGTTACTGCTGAAGTGAGCACTCCTCGTCCCTGGGGCAGCAAGCAAAGCTTTCCAGCATGTCTGAGTAGGAGCCACAGGATATGATTTTTGGGTGCACTAAGAGTCCTTGGCTTCTGCTGAAAACAAGAGGCCCCACCTGTATCATCACCATGAGAAAGAAAAGGCAAAAGACCTTTTGGAGCTCCCCAGGCTCTCGCTGTCGTGGCTGTCCCGTGTCTCTGTGAGTAAGTCCTGTTTGGTGGAGCAGGTCGGTTCCTTGGGCTCGGTGCAGGGCTCAGTCACAGTGGCACAGAGATGGACGTGCACTGTGCAGCCTCCTGCCACCTGGAGAAGGACAGAGGATTCAGCTGAGAGTCCAGGTGACATCTGCTGCTGTGCCCAGCCTGCTGCCTGCCCGAAAAGCTGTGCTACCTTGATGGGCAGGAGTGCATCCACTTCTCCCAGTGGCAGGTTGGCACTATTAAAGTGCACTTCAAATTTGTGGCAGTGGCCGTACATCAGGCCCTGCACCTGCTCCAGGTCCACGCTGAAACCTTGAACGGAGGAAGTTAAGCAGCTGAGATCCACAAGCAAGAGGAAATGTGTCTCAAGCATGTTAAGGTCATCCAGGTGTCCTGGCTGGCATCTCTGGAAAAGACCCTTCTGCATCTCTGCAGATGCTGCTGCCCTTTTCCCCTCGTCCCACCACTCAAAGAGAAAGGGCTTTCACAGCCAGCAGGTCCATCTTGGATGGTAAAACCGAAACAGATAAGCTGAGGAGCTCCAGCAATTCCTTCAGCAGGCACCTCAGGGAAGGTTGCACAGAGCTCTCCAAAGGAGAATTTCCAACTAAGGTTGTCCCATGCTGTGCTGTCTCTGTGACAACAACTTAGAGGAGGCACCTGAGCTCCCCTCAGACATAGCGAGCCACTGTTTGGTGGAAGCACAGCCTTGCCTCAAGGCTTCTTTTGGAAGCCTCTTTTGAGCCACCAGAGTGACTGATATCACAGTCTGTTTTCTCAACAAAGGCTTGACACGAGTGCTGTGACAGTGGGAACTTGAAACAAAGCACTTCCAAATCACAACGGATCCCATGAGTTTGCAACACAAGTTCACAGAGTGCCCAAAGAAACTCTGTGCTTGATGTTGGTGGGAGCCAAGGGCAGAAGATGCTGAGAGGTGACCAGGGTGGCTGCTGAGCCCATCTGGCCCCTGCACTGAAGTGTGAGGGCAGTCACAGGCAGGCCAGGTCCCTGGGCACAGCTGGCCAGGAGAATTCTGGCTCTCAAGCTCCCAGCAGGGGCACTGAGAAGAAAACACTCCAAACCCCACCCCATGTTTAGTGGCTTAAGCTGATCTGTTCAAGACAGCTTCTTCATGCCCACAGGAAGTGTCTCCAGCACTGCTTACCTGTGTCCTGCAGGACACTTCCATCAGCCTGGAAGGACACTGGCATCTGCCCAGGGTTGCTGATGGTGACAGTGTGACTCTCAGATTCATTGAGAGGGACATTGCCCATCTTCAGGATGTACTTGGGCAGCTCGATGCTGAAAGGAGTAAGGACAGTCCTTAAACCACAGCCTGGCTGCATCTTCAAGTGGAGGGAAGATACAAATAAAGTGGATAATTCTGCATTCATTGCTGTAAAAACACAACTCAAGCCTATGAAACCCTGAGGCCTGACCACCTGGCAATGAATTGAAGAAGTCACAGGGAGTGCAGGTCCTAGGTCTTATCAGCTACTAGTGGGACCTGAAAATAAAATCAGTTTAAAACGGACACTGGTCACAGCTCCTCTGCTATGAAAAGCCAGTATAGGCGAGTACACTGGGCCTCCACTGGTCTCAGTGAAACTGCTTAGCCTGGGGTACAGCCCGAGCCTGAAATTGCTTTGGGGCCTAAGAATAAGATTTGCCTGCAAAGGAAATCGTCACTCCTCTGCAACCACAACTGCCACCAAAGCAGCACCAATAAATGTGATAATCAATACTGGCAGAATTCACAGGGACGTCCTTTCCCAGAGCAATGCAACTCAGGAAAGCATGTGAATGATCTGTTTTGCAGAGCATCTTCTTCCTGAAGTAGAGCTTTGTGTGCCTGTGCTGCATTATGAAGGAGCACAGGGAAAGTTCCCTAAGCAAAACCTGCCATCTGCCCAGCATCTGAGCCACTGACTTAGGGTTTTCAAGGGTTTGCCAATCTGTGGGATTCCTTTTGCTCAGTGTGCTGTTAGTTGCAGCTTGCAGTTGTCAGCAGGGATGGTGTCTGTGCTGCCTGGGAAGGCTTGAAGGTCTGCACTGGGTCCCCTCAGCTCTAGGAACAGAACCCCACACCTGTGGGCAGCTGAGCAGTGCCAAGCTCAGCATGATACTGGGGAAGGGAGGGCACTCAGCTGCTCCCAGAGAGCGTGTCACAGCCACCGGGACCAGACTTCTTCTGAAGTCCAGACTATTCCGTGCAATCACAAGGAGCTCCCAGGAGCAGGGGGCACTGCTGGGTGTTCCCCAAGGGGCACCTGGAGATGGGGATGGGAGTCCCTACTCACTTGACAAGACTCTGGCGCATCTGCTTATTAAAGATCCTGTCCTGTGGGGCACAGGAGGTGACAGCTGCCTCCATCTCCAGAATACAACCCTCTATCAGCTTTTCCTCTATCTCCATCTGCAACCAAGTCTCCCACTGAGGAAAGAAAAGACAGTGTCTGCTTAGCAAAGGTCTTTCCCAAGGTTTGCATCTGAAAGGGTCCCACCCTGCTCTTGCTGAGAGGGGCTGTGGGGTACTCCTGTCTGGCTGCTCAGTCTGTGACACCTCCTGCTCTCTTAGCCAGGACCTCATCTCCAGGGAAGTAACTGCAGCATCTTTGCCCGCCCAGACACTGTTAGCAAAGCTGATCTGGCCAGGCAGACAGACAAGCCAGGAACCTTCAGAGCTCCAGATACTTGCCTACCCTCAGCCAGTGCCAAAGCAGCTTGGAAAAAAGCACTGCCAGCACAGTCCCAGGGTACAGTCAAGCTGCTGCTCTTAAGGTCTGTAAACCTTGCAGGGCTTGGGTTGGGGACAAGCAGCTTCCCAGAAATGACCTGCATCTCCTTCCATCCCTTGAGCATGGCCTTCAGGATCCCTCCCTGGGGTAGCCAGGAAGTTGGTGCATCTCCATCAGGGGTCATGACCAGAGGGGCAGCCCCTGGGGCAATGCTGAGCAGACACATGGTCATGGCCAGGTATGGGCAGGGAGGTCCCAAGTGCCATCAGGGCACCAGAAAGCTGCAGTGGGGTGCAAGGGGCTCAAGTGACACGGGAGAGTTGGCATTTGCCAAATGGGGGAGCAGCTGTTCTTACAACAGTGCCAGGCTCGTCCTGGGATGGCTCTGGGGAGGACTCTGGAGATGGCTCCTGGCATGGCTCCTGGGGGGATGCTGGGGCGGACTCTGGGGGGGACTCCAGGGATTGTTGCATCAGTGACTGCATGAATGACTCCATGGATGACTCCATCAATGGCTCCATCAGTGACTCCATCAGTGAGTCCATGGATGACTCCATGACCATAGATGATAACAGATGAGATGATTCATCCCTCTCCCTTTCTTCTTCCTCTGGATTTTCTTCTTCCTCTTCCAGTATCTCCTCATTTTCTGAAGGAAAAAGTTATCCACAAATAGGAAACTAGGCACATTGCCAATCCCATTTAAGGTGGGAAGTCCCACTTCCTCAACACTGGTCTCTCCCAGAAACAAACTCTCCTCTACAGAGAGTGAGTGCTGCTCCTCCTTGGCATCAGTCATCCGTACCTAGCTCCAGGTCCTTAATGTCCAACAGAAAAGATGGTGCACTGCCCTTTGCATGTATTTCCTTCTTTTCTATTTTCTCTTCTAGTATTTTCTCGTATTTTTCATGTCCTGAAGGAAAAATTATCCACAAATAGAAGCATGGGTGCATTGCCAATCCCATTTAAGAGGAGAAGTCCCACTTCCCCAACACTGGCTTCTCCCAGAAACAATGGATGCTGCTGCTGCTCTCTGAATCCTCATGTTCACTCTCACTTAGCTTCCTTCTCACAGAGGAGCAGCTCATCCCCTGCAATGTCACACAAATCCAAGCCTGCCAAAAGCCCTGCCAGCCTCTCTTACAGCTTTCCCAAGTTTTCTGCCCAGCCATTATCTTTCCAGGTCTCCAACAATGTGCTGGCAAGATCTGCAGCATGGCTCCTGAAAGAAGACCCAAATGGTCTCAACTGCTCAAGACTCAGGAAGCAACCAGAGAGCTCAAGTGCTGGTTGGGGGGCCCTGCAATTTCCAGACTTGGAGATGGGTGTGAGCTGCCTGATGCACTGTGGTAGGGGAAAAAGCCAGGGGCTCTTCCTGGAAGAAGACAGGCAGTGCTCACCTTTCAACATCCAGGGTAGGTCCATGGTAATCCTAGGGAAGGTCCCCTCTCCTTTCAGGAGGATTTCTGCTGGTTCCAGATGAGCCACTTGGATCTGGAAAGTCCTGCAGAAGACTCTTAGCTTTCCTGGCAGATAGTAGACTTTCAGCACTTGCTCTTTGCCAGGTGCAATGGAGCCCTGCAGGGATAGGAGAGGAGGAAGGAAATGCATCAAAGAATGTTTAATGGGGATGGCTCAGGGGACAGACAGGCTGAGAAGACACATTCTCATCTAGAAGAAAACATCAGAGCACATCACTTTCTAACTTCCTTGTGCCCAAAGGCTTGTGCCTCCAAGCCTGGGGTGCAATGTGTCCTCCTGAGGTCTCTCAAGGCTGCAGCCCCAGCACAGCCTGATGTGAGCACAGCTCTGATGCTCACAGCGTTTGCCCTCTGCCACCAAGGGCCATGCTCAACAAAGAAAAGCTCTTTTGCCAGGCTCTGTGGAAAAGGAGTGAAGTGCCTGCACTCTCAGGAGGGCCAGCAGCCCCTGTCACAGCACATCAGCAATTCCAGGCTGGTGTCAAAGGGCCTGACCCCTTATTAATGATCCCAACAAAAACACCTTCTGCCTCTGTGGTTACAGCAAGTGCACCCTGACTCATGACTTCTTGCAAACATACATCTCTGGAAATGCAGGAGCAGAGACCAGGATGAGATCTGGGGCATGAGAGTGATGGCAGGAAGGGCCACCCTCCCCTTCAGGCTTCCAGAAATCTGTCCAAGCCCCAGGCTGGGCTCACACCAGCCAGGCTGAAGGAAAACACGGCTCTGGGTGACAGGACACAGCTGCAGCTTTCCTTGGCACACTGGGCTGGACCCTCAGCCCCCCATTCCTGTCCCCACTGCAGGGAGAAGCAGCTGAGCAGGACATAGCCCGACCCTCGGTCTCCTGAGTGACTCCAGCACACAACAGGGCTGCAGCCAAGGGCAGCCAGCAGCAGGACACTGCTGCAGCAAGTGACTGCCGGGCCCGGGCTGAGCTGTGTCTCACAGGAAGAGGGCACCAGCGCCTCATCCCTCGGACAGACAGCATGAAACAATGGCAAAGCCCTCTGGCTTCCCCTTCCCATTCCAAAGAGGGCCAAAGACAGGAATACTGCTAAAGTTCCAAGACATGCAGCCAGGAGTGAGAAGCTAGGATGGTGGCATGCTGCAAACTCTTCTTGCTCTTTCAGCCCTGCACATCCCTGTGCCCCTCACTGCCCCACAAAGCTGCTGCAGAGAAGCAAAGCTGGAGGAGGGAGGGACCAGGCCAGAGGCTGTGCAGTTTCTGGCAAAGGAGCCTCAAAGCTGCCTAGTGCTGGCAGTGGGGAGGCAGGGCCAAGGAATAATGTGACCCTCAGAAGGGCCAGCAGCACCCAACTCCAGTATCAGCACAGCCAGAGAGCTCAGAACTTGTGCCTGTGGCCAGTGGTACCTGCCAGCCCAGGCCATGGGGGAGTCTCTTAGGTGAGCACTTGCTTGACTTCTCTGCCCCCAGCAGCAATTGCTTACACCCCTGGCTCAGGGCTGGGTTTGGGGCTTCCCCCCCACTTTTTTCCCTCCTTTTCTCCCCTTTTTTTTCCTTTAACCCTCTCCTGGCCCACTTGACACAGGGCCAGAGCCAATCACTTGTGCTACTCACTGTGCTGGGCACAACCACGGGCACACCAGGCAGAGGGTTTGCTGCAGTGCCAGTGCTGGGGTTTGGCACCACGTAGGTGAATTCAATAACCCCGGTGTTCCGCAGGGTGACCTCTGCTTCGAGGACTTTGTTAAACACCTGGAGAGAGGATGGAGCAGTGGGAAGTTATGCATACAGGCCTGATGCTGGGAATCTCCTTCCTCTTTCACGGGGTTGGAAGCAAACAGCCACAATGCAACCACACAACTACAGAGAGCTGGTAAAACCATGTGAGGGCCAGTGATAAATGAACCAGGGGACACAGGCCCTCTGCACTCTGAGGGGTCACCAACAGCTGGGACAAACAAAGGAGGTGGTACTGAGGTGTGAGAGACGAAGCCAAAAGGTTATTAAGTGAAAGAATGAAAGTTGTTGGTTCTATGTGTTCTTGTTTGGATTTGTTCTGTTTGGTTTGTTGGGTGTTGCTCCGAGCTGGGAGAGCGCCGGGGTTGAAGATTTGACTGAGAGGGAGGTGGGATGAGAGGGGAGGGGACAGAAAAGTTGGCGGTCAGGAGAGAATGTAAGTTCCCAGTACCCAGCCCATGGGAAAGGGGACAGGGAGTGCCCCAGCCGGGTATAAAGGGTATAAAAAGATTGCCATTTTGTTGCAGGGTGTGTGTGTGCTGGCACACACCCAGCTCAGCTGAATTGTTACTAATAAACAGTTTGCTTTTGCTTCGATGATTTTGTCCCCATTTAACTGTATCTACAAGTTAGTGCATTTCTAACAGAGGCATTCCAGAAGAAAAGGCATGTCCATGCAAATATTGGCAAGAAACATACAGGTGACAAGAGAGACACACGGGACAACACAGACAGGGCCAGCAGCTGGAAATACCTGTGGGCTCTTAACTGAGGAGTGAAGTGGGGATTATTGTGGGACATTCTCTTCAGGTACAGTGACTGAAAGCCCAACTTCCTGCCTGGATTCTTGTGTGGATCAAGCAAGAGCATTGGACCAGAGCATCTCCTTGGAGCTCAAGCTTCAGGAGCAGATCAGTGGAGAGATGTCTCAGGGACATGTCCCTCTGGACATCTTCACCGGGGTCCTGCCCTCGCCAGGAGGCAGTGTTAGGTCCCTTGAGAGGACGGTGTTATGTCCCTTGGCCAGGGGGAGGGGAGGGGAGGGGTGGAGATGGCCATTAAAAACCAGCTTGGATGCTGGACATATCCCTCAAAGGTTGTGTTCTAAGCCCCAGAGCCAACAAAGGAGCTGGGAAGAGGAGAGAGCCTGGGATTGAGGTGGGCAGGAACCCACTGGCCATGAATGCAAGACAGGGAGCTGTGCCAGGAGAAGGCTGTGGTACCTGCAGCCCCCAGTCAATCTCCTCCTTGTCCAGTTGGTAGCTGGGGCACGAAGCCTCCCCAGTCACCACCACCTGGTAGGTGGGGCCTCCCTCCACGTGGCACAGCGCCGTGACACGGGCAACGATGTTGGCGTGGCCAAAGAAGGTGAAGGTGACCAGCTGGCTCTCTCCTGGTGGCAGCTCACCCCACAGTGGCAGGACATCAAAAACCTGGAGGGAGGGCAGGAGAGATCAAGGTGTTGAGTGTAGAAATGGATGCAAAAGAGCAGCTGTGGCTTGGAGCAAAGTACAGTCATAGCTGGAGGGGCCTGTTCCCCAAACACAGCCAGAATCACCCTGCTCTCATCCTGTGTCCCTGCCACCGACCAGTGGAGGGACCATGGGGAAAATCTGCCATAATCACTTATCCATGAGTATACACTACATGAAAGTAAATGGAATGTCTCCTGACAGCAAAAAATTCTCTCTGCTGCACAACTTGCCTTTAAAATGCATTTCTTACTGCTTTTAGAAAAGGAGGAGACTCAGAGTGAGAGCTCTTGGAGCTGGGGGAAGGACTCAAGCCCAGCTCATCTGACTCCTGAGGCTTTTCCCCTCTCTCTGATTTACATGCTGCTCTCTCAAGCTGCTACAGCCACAGTTCCCACCAAAATTTCCTGTCAACCACCTGATGAGGTCCAAGGGGAGCAATGCCCTCCACAAGTGCTGCACAGGGAACATCCTGGGGCAGCCCTACAAAATGTCCCCCTTGGCCTCTCCAGTGACCAGTTGCTTCAGCAGAGCTTGGGATGGGCTTGGAGGGATGTGAGGCCCCTCTGTGGGCAATGCTGAGGGCCACCAGTGGGAGTGGGGGCTACAGAACTGCTTTGCACATTGGAAACATGGAAGTGAGGCAGATTCCCACCTACCTCCTGCATTCCTATGTCGGAGTGCTCCACCTCTGAGAATTGACTCAACCCCCTCATCCTCACTGGGCTGTGAGGCTCTGCAGCAGTGGATGACAGCTCCTGGAAAACAAGCACCATGGGCTGCACTGAGAGCTGGCTGGTCTAAACCACTGCAGGATGCTGCAGGCACCTCACCACACCAGGAGCAACTGAGAAGGCACCTGGCCACAAATCAAGTGTGAAAATGTCCAGGCCATTGGTCAAGTGTGGGTCCAAGCCCACCCAGAAATGAGGCCTGGGCTCCATCTGCACTTCCTACACCAAACTTGCACGAGGGACCTGGGTACCCCCAGCACTCAGGCAGGGAGGGCCACTGGAGCTACATCACTTCTGAAGGTCCCTTCCAAGCCAAACCACTGCAGGATTCTAGGATGGCCACTTAAATTTCCCTGGTTTACTCATGCATACATGGCAACAACCAGGAAAAAATGATGATTTTATGCTTCTATCTGAAAACATTTAGCCACACTATTTGTTGCATCCAAAGGGCTTTGTTTCTCCTGATTCAGAAAAAAATGTGCAGAGTTAAAACAACTGCTATTTGTGTATCAGCAGGTACAACCCCTCTCCTTAATGCCAGCGCTGGGGCTTGGAGAAACTCTTCTGCTTCCTTACACCATTTTTTTATTGCCCCATGAGCAGCTTCTGTTCCACATGATGCAGAATAAGGGGCCACTTCCCACTCCAAAGTGCTAATGTTCACCAGGCAAGCTGGCAGACCAAAGGCCCTTTTCCTTGTTTGGAGGATGAGACAGTCACTTTGCAAAATCTTGCCTTACAAAAGACAGCTCTGGGGCTGTCAGTGCAATACCAGCTTTTGGGTGAAGGCAGAGATGTGAGTGCTCTAGCTGGGTTGGGAAGGAGGTACTTGGAGATCAGGAGTCTTCATGGCTTGACACAGAAAGAAAGCTGGAAGCCTTCTCACCATGATGCAGATAAAGACCTCATTTTACATAGTAAAAAAAAAGAAGCCCAAAAAATCCCAAACTCAGCATAGGTCTGTAGGATCTGAGTAGGCTTCTCCAAATGAAACGTTCCTATTTCTCCCTCCTCAGACACCCCATGTCCAGCTGCCACTCTCAGGGAACAGGACAGAAGGGCAGCAAAAAGAGAGGTTGGCACGAGCATGACTTTTTGGTGGCAGGCTGGGGAGGCAATTGCAGGGTGCACAAGAAAATCTACCTCTGCTTCCAGAGAGTCCTCTGCATCTGCTGGCTGCTGGGCAGAATCCTCCTGGTCAGAATCCTCGTGATCAGAATCTTCCTGGTCAGAATCCTCCAGGGCAGAGTCCTCCTGGGCAGAGTCCTGCATTACTTCTGGGGTTTTGGTTGGCTCCTCCACACTTTGAGTCTTGTAGTGTCTCCTTGGAAACACTCGCTCCTTCTTTGATGACCGGGGTTTGAATTTAGGTGGTGAAGGCATGAACCTGGAAAATGACATAACTATGATCATGGACCTGTAGTGGGAGAGAGATGCCTGCAAGAGCAGCTCCTCATTGGGAAGCAGCCCCTGGCTGGGTGCTGGTGTGCTGAGCTCAGTAACAGCCACTCCAAAACCAGGCTGGAGCAGGTCCATGCTCGGAGCAGCCCAGGGATGATGCTGGGGTAGCAGTGCTGCAGGCAGCTGGTGACTGCTTGCAATGAGGAACTACAGAGGACAGAGATGAAGAGCTCACGGGGAGGTGAAAAGCACAGCAGGAAAGGAAAAGACAGGGAAAGCCTGCAAAAAAGTGAGCCTCAGGCACAAAGGAGCAGATGAGGCCAGTGATGAGCCAGCACAGCCCCCCCCAGCACCTGTCTGAAAGTGCCCACCCTTCCTCATCCCCCTCAAGGCCAGCGCCAGAACTCTGCAGCTCTCCCAGGTGTTTACCTGGAATGTTTCCCCAAGATTGTTGGGAGGATTAGGAGGAACTTAATATTTTCCAACACTCCCAGGTAACTCAGGTCACATTCTGTGTTTGAAATCACAGCAGGTGCTCTGCTTGTCTCTAATGCCATGGTGGGGAAACACTCAAGCCATGCCTGCCTGGCAGCGTGCCAGGCTGCAAGTGTTCCCCACACAGTCAAACACGACCCTCCTCAGAGCTACAGAGGTTGTCACCTTTGAGCCAGATGCCAATTCTCTAAACAAAACTTGCTTCTGGATGAGCCCTGTTCTTTGTAACAGCAGGGCTTCAGTGCCCAGGGGTTACCTTGGCTTGGTTTCTGGGGCATTGTGGAAAAACCAGTTGCTTCTGTCATGAAAACTGCCCAGCTCAGATTTCTGCACACTGCAGAGAGGTCACAGCAGGAGGAACTGCCAGAGATGTGTTTATAGAAACTCCAGCATGAGTGCAGGATTGCTCTTGGGCTTGGGAAGCACAGCCCAGCCCTGGATGGCCCTGCTTCCAGGGATATTCAGATGGGTGCTCCTCCCAACAGCTGCAGCCTTTCCTAAAGGCTGATGCAGAACCTGCTGATCTCTGTCAAACACCAAGGAGCTGCTCTGTGAAGGTGAGTGTGCTTTAACAGGTGTTAAAAGGTGATTTTTGCCTCAGGCCACAGAGGTCTGAGAAAGCAGCTTTCCTTGCCAGGGGAAACCATTATGAAACCTATAGCAAAGCAGCAATAAGAGATTGGGACAGCAGCACCATGTTCTGTGTAGGTTCTTTGTAGGAAAGCACCACAAATCCCATTGGCAGGGAAGGACAAGAGGCCACATGATAGATCTGCTTATCCAAGTACCTAAGCATAGCTTTGTAGCTGCAGAGATAAAGCAGGACTCCAGGTTAGTGGCTATGTGAAAACTCTTGGGAATGTCTTATTGTGGGAAAAGATGGGATGGAGTGGAGGTGTGAGCTGTGGGATGTGCCTGCAGAAGCACATGGGGGCACAGAGAATGTCTCTGCCTGACCTTGGGGACAGGAGGTGCCAGGGTTCTCCCCTTCCTTGGGAGAAGCTGCACCGCCTCGTGCTGCAAGCTCAGCACGTCTTTCCTGCAGCTGGTCAGTGGAACTCTCCTGCTTCCATTTTTTAGAATGTTGCCACAATCCTGGACCCTCTCTCAAAGATGCATTTTTACCACCACCTTGCGACCCCCCGCGTTGTTCTAATTGCTTTTTGTTAGGGATGCCCCTGTAATAATTCTAACTTGTGAGCTATCCTTTCAAGTGGAAATGAGCTGCTATGTTTTCTTCAAATTACCGTTTTCCCACTCGAAGAAAGGGGAAGAATGCTTCCCACCTTGCTGCTTCCCTGGTGTGGAAATGGTTACCACTGGAATGAAAGATGGTAACCCTCTCACCCTGCAGTAACTTCTGACTCAGAGCTTGTTATCTTTTGAAACCACTTAAGAGTTAATAGAATTGTAATGTCGCAGGCCTGGATTTATATACCTTCTTTGAAAGATTATTAGTAAATTTAAGTAGTATTAAGTTTCCTGCAGGTGATTTAATTGGTTTATGTGTCATTTTTGTAAGTGAAGAGATAAATAACCTAAAGGAAATTGATGTTTGCATTCCATTGCATAGTTAAAACTAACTTGATCTTTTCACTAAGCTACAGATTTTGACATAACTGTTTATTAGATTAAGAGTTAACTACGTGATTGTAATATATTTCTAGATCCAAATAACCTTAATACAGAGTTTTTAGAAAAGGATTTAGCTGCAAGATAATTGTTTGATGGTAAAGTAGGCAGCTGAAAATATTACCTTGCTTATTTTTGCTCGATGTGTGCTTGCTTTATTAGATGCATTGTTTTATTGTTCATAATGGGAGAAATGCATGTTATGTTACACACTCAACTGCATTGAGTGGGTTGAAATATGTTCCTCTTATAATTGTTAAAACAAAAAAGAGGGAGTGCAGGGATGGGATATGCCCTCCACAAAAGCTTTATATGTTCCCCATATTTTCAATCGCATTCAGAATGACCAAACCCCCATTCAACAACATTTTGGTCAATCACAGGCTCACTTAGAAAAAGCTTAGGTACTTGTGAGGAACCTTGAAAGTGGAAAATGGGAAGGCCCCTTTCCATTGATACAATCCCAGTTTGGCTGGAGGACATTATTTGCAGCCCAGTGTCAAACTGGTGGAGATCACCTATTCCCTGAACTTCCAGCCTGACCATGGCTGGTCAGTGTTATTTCCACAAGGAAAACTAAAAAATCACTTTGTCAAATCCCAGGCAAACAGCCTGGGGCTTGGCAAAGTACAAACAGCACAACAGGAGCAAGAGCTTTAAGCAGAGCACAAAGGTGCACGTACCTTATGGTGTTCACCTGGCTGTCTGTCTGGAATGACCAGTGGTACTGGGCAGGAATTGGGCTGCAGTTGGTCATCTCCAAATACAGCACTTGTTCAGTGTCATTCATGATGCAGCCAAAGTCCACAGCCTTGGTCTGCAGGTGGAGATTTGGGAAGTAGACTTCTCCCTGAACAGTGATCTGCTCCTCGTGAGGATGCTCCACGAAGCGTATCCTGAGAACCCTCTCTGCCACCCAGCTGTTCAGACTGTTCTCATAAGCTGGGTTAAACCGGATGCAGAGATGAAGTTCCTCCCCTACATCCAGTGGCATGGGCTGCAAGGAGATGAAGAACATTTACCACCTTTCTGATCAAGTCCCAGGGTCTGACAGCAGGAAACAGTAAATGTTCCAAAGTGTGATCCCAGCGTGGGCTTCTCAGTTCACCCTCATTTCTTCACAGCAAGGCTCTGTCTGCAGGCACCACACTCTGGTCTGAGACTCCCTCAGGCTCATGTTTCTGTGCTCAGCAGCAATACAAGGGGATGGCTGCTGGAGAGCTGGGATGCTTTCCAGGAGACATCTTTACTGCATGGCTTGCCCAGACCTAGCTGCCTGCTCCCTTCTCCTCCTGCCTTAAAGCCAGGATGGATCTCCTCAATTCAGATAAGATTTTGATTCCTTCAGGAGTTCTGCTGATGCAGCTCAGGCCAATCAACTGCTGATGCTACAGAATAAATTTCTCAACTCAAGGACCTCCCAAGAGAAATGCACCACCATGTCCCAGCTCTTCAAACCCCACTGAAGGAGCCCACAGATGCTCACCTTGGAATCTGCAGGGAGGGGCTGCTGGTCCACATTGCAGATTTGGAATGGCTGCTCCAAGTCCAGCACAATGCTGAATGGCAGGGAGCAGGTGTTTTTTAAAGACAAAGGCTTGTACTCAGGAATCAGGACATCACTGGGTTTCTACAGAAACAGGAGACAAGTGGCCATAGACCTCCTTCCCCTTCTGATTCATTTCACATTTTTCAAGCCCAGAAGTGCATACATCTCTATTTTCTTCCAGCCAGTTTCACAGTTACACCTTTAAATGCCAGGATGCAATCCAGAGACTTACCTTTTCCACACGGAAAGTGATTACACTGGAAGACATTTGCAGAGCAGGGCAAATGAACTTGCAGGTGACATCCACTTGCATGATCTGTTTCTTTGCTTTGTCCTTCCCCACCACAGCATGGCACAGCAGCCGCTCCTTCACCTCCTGCATGCAAGAGCCACTCATCACCCAGTGGGTGCAGGCTGGCCAAACACCCCACACTGGCTCGCCACCCACCCATGGGCCCTATCCCTGTCACTTTTTATTAGTGACTGTAATTAGTCTCTGCTCTCTTCAATAGCCCTCTTTTCTTTCTGTGCTGCTGCCTATTTATTCTAAATATCTGTGCACAGGAATCCTGGAGCCAGGGAGCACACACCAGGCTTAGCTGGCAGCTTCTCTGCAGAGTTGCATTTCCCCTGGAAAGAAAGGTCTAGGTAGAACAGTCCCAGACTCTGCTAAAATCTCCCCCTCTGAGTTGCTCTCCAAGGGTGCTGCAAAACCTGGCTGCCCCTGGGACACCAGGGCTGGCTGAGAGACTGGGGCAAGCAGTAATAGAAAAGTTGGCAAAAGTCAATTGGTCAGTTACAATGATCCCTGGCAACAGTTTCCCACCTGGATGGACATCACACTGATCATTAGAGCTGGCACACTGTGTTTTGCCCCTCTGGGACTCAGGGCTAGACCAGCCCTCTGCCCACGTTTCTCTTCAGAGGAAAAGCAATTCTGCTCCCAGACACTCCTGCCATTCACAGGGCTTTTGTTTTACTCCCTGCTTCCCTTGGAAAAACCACTTGATGCCAGTTTAATTTACTTCCTGCCTGGGCTTCTAGTCTAAGTGCAACTTATTTTCTCTGCTCTTCCTCTCTGCCTCAGCACATGACACCAGCCAGTAATCTCTGTTTGCCCAAAGGAGCAATACCTCCCTCAGCCTGTATTTTTGGGATCAGCAGGTTGGGTTTATGGTAGCTATGGAAACAGAAAAGAGCCTTAGCAACTGATGGTGGTCAGCAAGGAAAGCCACTGGCTTGAAAACAGTTTTGTGAAGTCGCTTGCTCCTTTTCCCAGGCAAATGGCAAGGGGCTGCAGAAGAAGTGCCAGTGGAGGGGATCTGACAGACAAGGCTCAGCCCTTGGCAGGGGCCTCACCTGGGCAGTGCTGGAGCAGCCTTCCAGCACCATCTCCCCAGTCTGACCCGGCCTCAGCTCCACCTGCAGCAGCTGCAGCTTAAACACGGGGCTGCCAGATCTGGGGGTCTGGGAAGCAGCTTTATGCTTGGTGCCACCAAGGGCAGGGGGACGAGTACTCCTCCGAAAGATGCTGAAACCTTCTGTGCTCCAGTAGAGCTGATGGATGCGTCGTCCTTTGTTTGTCATTTGGAACCTGCAATAGCAGGGGGTCAAGCTGGAAGAGAAGCAGAGAGGGAAAATGTCAGGGGAGCTGCTACTTCCCTGTGATCTCTCAGCTTCAGCACCCTGATGGGATTCCCTGACTGTACACGCTGCAATAAAACTTCCACCCAAAAGGCTGCCCAGGCTCAAAGCTTCAGCCACAGCCAGCTCTTCCAGCTTTTCCTTTCCTGTGGCTTTCCAGGATATCTAGTGACTCTCAGATGATGTATTTCTAAAGGAATTCCTGTGACTTCAGGGAAACAGAGCTGGGACCTTGAGTATTGAAGAAGATCTAGCCTGAAGGACTATGGAAAAATTGTTCCTTGCTGAACCCACAGGAGGAGTGGAAGCTGAGAGTCTCCTACCTGAAGTGGGTCTTCAAGTCGAGCTTTGGAACGAGATCAGTGACAATTGTGGTGCCAGTGCCCACAGCCAGGACAGAGATGATGGTCGTAGGGCTGTTCTCAATTAACACCTTCACCTTGTCCTGGAATTTGCCTGTATCTTTCAGGTTTGCTGTGACAGTCACAGACACCTCAGAATTAGGGGGGACCACTCCTTTACTGGGTTCAATCCTCCAGCAGGAGCGTTTGCCAGCCTGTAAGAGAAGCCAAACATGAACTTAGGATGGAAACCATGGATTCTGCTCTGCTGTGAGCTGCAGGAAACAGGAAGACTAAGGAGATGAATGTAAAGACCATAAAGGTTGAATTTCCCTAAATGTAAGCTACGGTGTCTGGCAACAGCAACTCTCCAAGCGTTTATCCAACTTGTATTTTAGCTCCCTTTAACAGACTCACATCATTAGCCCTGTTTTTCTCAACCTGAGGGATGCTTCTCCTCACGAGAAGGTTATTCCCCCTCCAGTGTCTCTTTGGAGTGCTTGCCAAGGGAAGCTATTTACTCTCTCCTGGCTTCCCAACAGCAGAGAAGAGCTGGGTCTGCACAAAGGCTCAAGGCCAGAGGAAGCCAGAACTGCTCAAATCCCAGCCCAGCAGCCACACAGCTGGAGGACACTGCTGAGAGCCTGAAGAATAACCCTGCAAAGCCAGCTGAGCAAAATCCCAAAAGCTCCTTTTCCAAGGGGCCATCAGTGCTTCTCAACAGCCCCTGAAGGACTGAGTCCCTCTCTTCCCACTGAGCATCAGCTGCAGACAGGTGCCCCAGTGCCCTCTACTTTGGAAAAGCCATCTCTAAATGGTTAGAGCAAGGCTGGAAAGCTGTAAGCAGAAAAAACCTGCAAGACATGCCCTTGGGCATGCCATGGCCTTCCTAAGTGATCTTGTCCTCTGGTTTCTCATGGACCTCCCTCTACAGGTGGGGCAAGAGAGCTGGAAGCTGCCCAAAGGAGGGAGGAAAGGCCTTGCACCAGCACAGCTGTACAGACACAGCTCTGCAGGCCAGGGCCTGGTACGAGCATGTGAAACCCATCCTTTACATGCCAGGCCCATCCAGCCAAGGGCCCTGCTCTCTGAAGAGNCAGGCCCATCCAGCCAAGGGCCCTGCTCTCTGAAGAGGTGGAAAGCAGAATTTCATTGTGGAGTTAGAGAAAGCTGCCCTGGCAATCCCCCACTTTGGGGTTACGTTTATCCCCCAAACAGCTGGAAAAGCAGCAAGAGGAAAAATCACCCCCCTCCTCCTTGGCCCAGGAGGCTGTGGCTGGACTCTCACACAACACCCGATGCTTTATCCACAAACACAAACAAGTCCATAGTGTCAGGGCTGGGTTTAAGCAGCTCCACAAGTTGAACCCACCAAGATGAAGATCAAACCTCTTTTCAAAGCTGTTGTCAAGCCTCTCACAGATGCCCTCTCCAGCAGGGAGCACATCCCACTCAGCCCCAAGCCAGAGACCCTTCCTGGCTGCACCAGCCTTGCCCCTCCTGCCAGAGGAGCAGCTCCAGCTCCAGCCCTGCAGCTTGTCCCCTAGGTAACCCACAGGAAACAAACAGCCTTTCTCTGCAGGTGGTCTCCAGAGATATTCTGCAATGCTACAGAGACCACAGGCCCTGGGGGTGCACAACCCTGCCAGGTGCATTCATGTGCAACAGCCCTACTGTTTTGACCCACAGGAGTGAGAAACTCCCCTTCCCACGAGCAGTTTGAGGGCAGATCTCACACCCTGGTTTCTGCCATGAACAGAAGTTTGGCACAAAGTAAATGCAGATGGAATGGGGAATCCATGGGGAAATCCATGCCCTCTCAGGAGCAAAGGGCCACAGGCTTCTCTTGATCTCAGAGCTCCAAAAACATGACTTGCACAGCTAAATATCTTCCACAAAATAAAGAGAGAACTTGCAAACATGATCCAGACTCATTTCTCACCCAGCCTCTCTGCAAAGTATTTCCCTAAGGCGTGCCAGAGATCCTGGCTCCTCCTGCTTGCTCTCTGATGGAATATCTTGCTTCCACTGATACAGAACAATACAGATACACTGCATACACAAACCAAGTCAAGGGCTGCTACTAGCCAGCCATTTTCCCTGGGAAACAGCCCCACAGACACTTACCATCTCTGCCCAGAAGGTTGCAGGAATGTCAGAGTAATTGGAGAGCTGGAGAGTTTTGGAGGTATCTTGTAAGACCTGGATAGGGCCAAAGTTTATCTCCCTTGGATCAACGTAGACAACTGGTCCCTGGCCAGTGCACTCTAAATGGATTTCCTGTCCCAGGGAGAAGGTAGGAAAGATCAAAAAGAAGACACAATGAGGAGAGATTTAAAAGCTTAGCCAGCTCTAGGAGCACTCCTAGAGTGGGGATAATGACAGCTGTTTGAAGTTTTCCGTGATGTAGACTGAAACAGAAGGCCTGGAGCAAGTGTGGAGTCTGCAGTGATCCCAGCTGAAAGCCACAAGCTCCCATTATCAGGGCACAAAGAAATGCTGTTTGCCATGCTTGCTTCTTCACACCTCCTCCCTGCTTCATTCACAGCTCCATCTTGCCCCAAACCACCTTCCCAACTTTTGCTGCTGCACAGCCATCCTTGAATACTCAGTTCTTTAACATTCACAAAGCTACGCTGGTGAAAGCAGCACAAGTCAGAAGCAAAGCAGGCTCTTCAGAGTAGAGATGGGGCAAGTTAGCTGCCTTCAATTTGTGCTTCTCTATCAGCAGAGGGCATTAACTAGGAATTGCATCATTCAAGCAGTATTTTTTTCTTCAAAAAAGTCTGAACTGACTTAAAAACAGTCTGAAACTCAAAAGGGTTGTTCTTGCAGAGCTGGCACAGACAGGGGGACAAGGAAGATGGATCTCTTTGCTAAACTACCTGCTCACCCCAGTGGAAAGCAAGAGAATTTCTGTAGTCTTGCTGGATTTCACTGGTCCTAAACACCCCGTCTCTTACACAGGACTTGAATGCATAAAACTCTCAACACCAATAAGATTGAGGAAGGCTTGGACTATGATTTAAGTACAGAAGAACCAGCCTCCATGATGTCAAACCTTTAGTGATGTCTGACTTGAGGGAATGGCATCGACAGCTGCCAGAATTGCCTTCAGTGAGAAGGAGCAGCATCCAGAAATGCATATCCCTTTGGGAGATGACTGTGTGCAAAGAAGAGCCAAAAATTATGTACCATAGCTGGTACCTCAAGAATAAGCAACTAAAGGCCTGCATGATGATGGATCTTTTATCCCTCTGGGAGAGGGGAGGCCCAGGGGGCTGCAGCCTGGGTGATGCTGCCCCAGGCTCCCTGGAAAGAGAAGCTGGAGGGAGGAGTTGTGCCTCACCAGCTAGCTTTGCTTTCAGGTGACAGTGGGGCAGAAGCAGCAAAGGCAGGGCAGAGCCCTTTGGAGATGAGCAGAATAGCACCTGGAGGGTGCCTGGCCCAGCTCCAGTTAGTGTGTAACAATGGGATAGAACCTCACTGAGGAAAAGGTTTCTCAAAGAACCCAAAAACTTAATCTACAGCATTCTTAAAAGGGACAAGAAAAGCCCTGTTCACCAGCATTACAGGCAATGGGACACACAGGAACAGGAATAAAAGCCAGTGGCAATTTTGTCCTCAGTGTCATTGCTACATACACACACCCACATCCTGCAGCCCTGCTGCCTTTGCTGGGCTGGCAAAGTCACATCTGACTATTTAGGGATGAAGAGCATCCATGCCTGGCAGACAGGGCCTATATTTTGTAGTTCCTGTTGCTGTTATGATATATGCCTCTTTTAGGAGCTCTTCTAGAATTTTCTTTAGAATCCTTAGATTCTTCTTTAGAATCCTCTTTTAGGAGGCTTTAGTTCGGGAATTCTTTGCCTCATCCATTTCCAAACATGGTGGAAAAAATAAGCAAAGTCTGTGCTCCAGATGCAAGTTGTGTGGACATTCATATTTCTTTGGCTGGTCTTTTGTTGAAGAGAGATGATGGATATTTCTCCGATCTGAGGGACCTGACTTTCAGACAAGCCTCAATCCAGCTCTGCACAAAACATTCCTTCAGTGATGTCTTGTACACAGTGCTTGCTGTAGCAGGATTCAGGGATTTCCCTGTGTGCTCCTGAACAGTTCTACTGAAGCAGCACTTGAGTTCATCTGATAACATGGCAGAGTGTGAGACCCCGGGACTGCTCTGGCTTTCAGACTGGGGTTGTTATCCCATCTCCCAGATTTGTCACTATATGGGGGTATGAGAATTCCAGCCTCCCTCTTCTCTAGGCATAAGCTGCTGCTTGTGCCACCAATCCCTCCTGTCCTGGTCCACACCAGCCATATGTCACAGTTCCTGGAAGAATCCCTGTCCACTTTACACCCCACTGGGGTGAGTTGCTCACAGGCACACATCTCCCCTCCCTCTCACCAGTGGGGATCCTTCTCTCCCAAACACAGCGAGCTCAGCAGTGATGTTGCACTCTCCCAGCAACTGGGCCTCAAGTGTAAGTGGGATTTCCACCAAGCTGTGAGCCTCGATAATGCCAGATGGCACAGAGCTGGAGTACCATGCAGCAGCCTTCTCCTTGTGCTCCTACAAGGGACAGAGTCAAAAACAACTTCAGAACTGAGGAAACTTTAAACTCCTTCATGTCTACCACAAGAGCAACTCACACACACTTGTAAAAACCCTCAGGAGAAACCAAAAAGGCAAAAAACAAGATGCAAGCTGTAGGTGCTGAGCATCCCCACGGGCTCCAAAAGTTGCTGCATCCACAGACAGCCACTCCTTTGCTGGCAGCCTCCTTACATCACATTTTCACAACCCTCTAAGCTCTCCCACTTGAAAACAAGTCAAAGACTAGAAAATAAACGTCTTCCTCAAGATGTTAAACTGCTTCCTAAAGTTTGTATTCAGGTCCCTGTTCTCAGCAAACCTTTAGGCTTGAATAGAAACCAGCAAGGTCTTATCCAAAGCCTTTTATTCCCCTAAGAACCCCTTCAATAACATTAGAGGGGAGGAGGTGGATGCAAGGCCAAACCTGATGGAGAACACAGTAGCAGCCAGGAAAGTCACTGTCATTCACAAGGCTCAGCTTCTCCTTGTAGGGGACCTTTAGACAGCAGTGGTCAAACATCACGACAGGGTTGAGCACTCGCAGTGCAGGAACAATGCACCTGGGCAAAGAAATGACCCCAAGGCATTAGAGATACTGAGAGCATTGAGAACTTTTGCCCTCAAAGAGCACGGAATGGAGCATAAAACATTTGTCAAATCAAACAGAGATTGAATACTGCTACAGTGATAAATCACCTTTAACTTCTTTTCAGTCAAACACTTCTTTTCAAGGAGGGGCAAACCCTGAGGCTCTGCACTGCAGAGGCTTCCAAATAATCCAGGCAGAGCATGTGCCCTGTTCCAGAGCTGTTTTAGCAGCTTTGCCCCTTCTTTGCCCAAAGACACTTGCAAGGACTCCTGTAAGGGTGCCAGTCATCCATGAGCTCTGGGGGAGCCTTGCCAATGAGGACCAGTGCTCACTAAGGCCCCAGGAACACAAGACTCCAGTGGATCAGTGAAAATGACTCCCTCTTCTCCTACAGAGCTCTTGCCCTGCCTTCAAACTGAGCCATCTCTTCCAGCAGCGAGGGCACAAGCCCTGCACAGAGTGGGTGATCAACCTCTTTCAGGTCCTACAGTTCCCTCGATTCTTTACTCCACGGCTCTCTACACTGACTGTCCCCATTTGCACCTGCTTGACAAAACTGCAGCCCAGGCACTGGCTGGATGGCTCTGCCTGGGAGAGGGAACTGCACCTCTCTGGTCATTAAACTGATGCCCACAGCAGCATAGCAGGATGGAATTTGGCTGCAGCAAGAACAACTTTTGGCCTCAACTCTGAGAACATTACTCCAAAGAGCCAGAGGGAAGCAGCAAAACCTGAGCTCACCTGCCACATCAAGGACTATATTCCTCTTCCTAAGATCTTTTGCCCTCCCCACTCCTGCCATAAGCCTCTTTCCCACTGGCACATGCACTATTTCAGTGAACCGGAGCCCAGCTCTCAGCAGGCTGCTCACTGTGTCCCAAACCAATGCTGCATGGTGGTCACGAGCCAGCCCAAGTTCACCACTTGCAGGAAGAAGGAGAGGCAAGCCTTGGGCTATGTGTTCCATCTCAAGCACCAAACCCCAGGCCAACAATTCATGTTCTTCCTGCTCCCTTTAGAAAAAGGCCTAGGGCCATGCCAGGCTGTGAGCAGGGGGCATCTCACCATGGGCTGCTTCCCTAGCACTGTTCTCATGTCTAGATGGGCAGATCCAGCTCACTAAGCAACATTTCTCCTTTGGAGCTGCAGCCAGGCAGTGTGCTGGTGCTGGATGCACGAGGAAAGGCAAGCAGCAGCAAGGAAAGTGCTGGTACCTGGCTGTGAGGGTCAGTGCCAACAACTTCTTGCCAACACCATCCACGTCCACCACCAGCTCCATCTTGTACTCTCTGACAGTGTTGGAACACAGGGTGACCTGGTAGAAGAGAAAAGAAGTGCAGCAGATATTTGCTCACTCCCAAAACTTCATCACCCATGTGTGGTGTCCTCCAGTTCTTGTTCCATGGTACAGAAAGGGAGGATTTTGCCTTAATTCTTCTGCTGGTCTGTAAGTAGAGCACAGCTATTGGGAGTAACAAAAGCCTTCTGGCAATATCAGATTTATTAAAGGGACTAATTTTTCACTTGACTACAATGACATAAATGCAGAGGAAATCTGTCATCTTGAACAGAATGAGTTCAGCTTTGCAGCAGGAAACTGAGGGCAAAGTGTGGCCCAGCAGGTGCTGGGCAGTTCATGGCTGCAGAGTATTTTCTGTCCTCACTGAAGATCCCTGCAGTGAATACAACTCATCTGCTCCCCAGGAGAGGAGAAAAGAGACCAGGAAGAAAAGCAAACTGCTCTATACAGTGATGTCTCTCTTTAACAGCCACCTTCTGTCCTCATCCTTCCTCTGCCCACTTTCAAGCAAAGAAATCATTCTCCAAAACACAAGAATGGCACCAGTGCTTGACCATATGGTACATGATTTCAGCTTGTGATTTGGAAACAAAAGAGCGCTCCTTCAGGAATATCCTGAGTAACCCAGCTAACAGAGGCCTCCCAGCAGTGCAGATCTCTCACTCACACAATGCTCAAAGCTGGCACCAGAGCCAAAGCCCTGCCACACTCCAGTGAAGCTTCAGCCCCACCAGCTGCACTCTTCCCATACCTCGATATCCTGGGATCCCAGGGCACGAACAATCCCTCTGCAGGGACTGATGGTAAATTCCCTTGGGTTCATGAAACCTTGAGCTCCCTTCCTCCAAGACTGGTGAGTGGGTTGGAGTATCTGAGCATAGCTGCAAACGCTGGGCTCTCCCAAGCCATCCCCAGCAACGTGGAGGTTGAAGGCCACGGGTGCCAGGGAGTTGTTAGACAGGCAGCACCTCAAGGTGCAAGGAAAACCTAAGAAAATGACACAAATATCCATGTAGACATCAATATCTCATTACTTGTGATGTGCATATCCTGGTAGGATAAAACTGGGCTTGGGTCTTGCCTCTTTGTTATCTAACTACAGCTCATTGCAGTGGATACATGGCTTGGCTGGCCAGCTACGTAGGGAGGAGACATCTCCCACAGCCTGCTCACTAAGAGTCATTTGAACACAGATGGGGAGGAAAATCCAACGGCAGGCACAGCCCAGAGCTTCTCCATGCCCATCAACAGTGACCACTGCCAGCTCCAGCAGTGACTCCAGCAGGGAGGCAAGAGAGGCACAGAAAGGACAAATGGCACAAAACAGGCACGAGAGAGGCACAAAAAGGATGTCACAATCCCAAATGCCACCGAGGTCACCAGATGCAGACAGCAGCACAGTTAAAAGAAACAAAGATGAAACAGCTGCCCTCAGCTGAAGAAGCCTTAGGAATGAAGTCAGATTAAGCAGGTGCATCTGCTATCACAGACCCACATTCCTGCCTGGTGCCTTTTTCTGTCGTGCCACTTACTCAAAAGGAAACCAGAAGCAGTCAAAAAGTGATGCTGACTTTCTATTCCTTTGGTATATTTGATCTCACAACGGCAAAATGCTGCCTGAGGCACCAGCAGCCCTGGAGTTCACACCCTGAAGAGGCTGCTGTGGAGGAACACGAGTGACGGATGCTCTGATGTTCAAGTGCTCCATTTCAGCAACACACAAACCTCACACCGTGGTGCAAGGCCAGGGCACACTCACCAAAGGAGACGTCACCAAAGTGGAGGGCGGGCACATCAAAATGCAAAGTCGGTCCCTTCACGAAGCCCCTGAGAGGACAAAGGCAGGGAGGCAATGGCTTTGTTAAAGGGAATTGCAAAGGGTTCGGGTGTCATTAGGGCTGGGGGGGATAAAAGCTGCTGTCAGAGCCACCCTGGGCTTTCATACAACCCTGCACCCTGTGCTCAGCACAGCACCCACATGGACAGGAGGCAGCCTTCTCCTATCACCACTTTTCTTTTTTCTCACCTCTAGCCTTTGCTGAGTGAGGATTTTATCCTTTGCAATGGCACCAGCCCATGGG